>CABFVX010003678.1:41825-67167 GCA_902151425.1 Timema shepardi | reverse complement strand
GAGAACAGGAAACTGACTCAAATTACCTTTTAAAAATGCATATTGATCTTTTTAGAAGAGGAAGTTATTATTTTAAAGAGATTTAAATTGTCATACTGACTCTACTGGTGCACTCTGACGTCATTTACAGTGGCTTTTGTGCCTTCTTGGAAGAAGAAGTGCTTTAAGCGCCACGTAATAGATTGTATTATTTAAATAAAATAAAATACGTTTATAAAATTAGGACGAGATTATTGTCAATGCTCTCACATATTCTTTAGGGGCAAATCAGGTACATTAAAAACACATGGACCGCACCGCACGACACACTACTAACTGCTGTGTACTGGGTGACGTTGTATCGGGGCTGACGTAAGCAATGACATCATCAAATTCTTCCAAATGGCGCTACCTCTCTATTCTCTTTACATTGGATTTTGCTACCGGATCCAAGCCCCTCTTCTTAGAGAAATGTGCACAACAAGACACGCCAAGCTAACTGTTCTGGTCGACGCACACGAATTGCGGGGCAACTCATTCAAGCTTAATTAAAACTTAGATTCATAAAGACGTTGTTCAAAATGGAATATGGAGGCTAGGTTACGTTAGGCTACAGTAGCCCCATGGCTTCTTTGGTGCTGACTGACAGCTCACAGCTCTGAAAAGTTACCAGACAAAATTATGTATCCCTACGCTGAGCCAAATGATCTGCAAAGACATGTGTTTAGCAGCTGTCACTTCTGACAGTCAAAATTTAAGTATATACCTAAATGTTGACTGTCAGAAGTCAGCTGTGAGCTGTCAGTCAGCACCAAAGAAGCCGTGGGACTAGTGTAGGTTATATGAAGCTAGGCTATGTTGGTTGAGGTTAAGCTATGTTATGTTAGGTTAAGCTAGGTTATGTTAGGTTAGGCTAAGCTAAGCTATTTAGATTAGGCTAGGTTATGTTATGTTAGTTAAGGTTAGGTTAGGCTAGGTTGTGTAAGGCTAGGTTAGTTGAGGTTAGGATATATGAGGGTAAATTATGTTAGGCTAGGCTATGTTAGGTTAGGCTAGGTTATGTTAGGCTAGGCTACGTTATGTTACGCTAGGTTATGTTAATACCAGCAGGGTATATTGAAAGGCTATTCTTCTTAAATGGCTTTCCACACTTTTTATACTCAAACGTGGGTATATTTCTTCTACGTTTTACCTTCCCCATCTCAAGCACCTTATTATACACATGCATTTAGTCCGGACAGATAATAAAAAAAATCCATGGCGTGAGCCCACAAGCGAGATATACCAGCCGAGCGGCCGCCACCTTTAGCGAAGACCGTGCCAACATTTGCGGATGGAGGGTGTCATGTGGTCAGCACAATGAACCTTCCGGTCATTAATTTCAGTTTTATATACTGGAGCTGCTACTTTTTTCCTTCAAGTAGCGCTTCACTTGTAATGACAAGGCTGAGTTTAAACCCGAACTAGACACACTTCATCAAAGAATAGTTCTGAAAGCGCCAGGGATTGAACCCAGTACGTCTGGTACTGTGGCCAGAACTTTGATCACTAGATCACAAAGGTGGTCAGGGTGGATGGTAATAATAATTATTATTATTATTATTTCCTTTATTATAGTGCTGGCCAACAGTGGTAAGACCTATAACAGGCCAGCCAGCACTGAAAAGTAGACAAGTACCTTACAAATACATATAATAACACGATGAAATAAGATAAACAAAAATGGCTAAATAATGTTATATAATGATTAATAGTTATATATATATATAAAGGTAATTAATAATGATAATAATAAAATATAGCAATAATAAAAAAATCTAGAGTGGTTAAAAGCAGTAATAATATGCAAAAAATAAATCAGAGTATTGTAAAATTTAGATATTATAGGCAGAACTTCTTAATGATAAATTATTGATAAGGGATTTCCTTAAATAACTCTCTGAGTTTAGCTTGTCTTTCATGATATAAGTCGAATTCGACAAATCTAGAATTGGCGCTATGTATAAAACCACCTATAGGGCTTAATAATAATAATAATAATAATGTGAAACTTACTTCTTTGAATTAAGGCTATGTACAAAAGGTTTATTTTAGTTGCCGCATCAATAACAAGATTAACCCACTTCGGTGGCCGCATGGTCTAACGTGCTACTCTCATGTTGGAATAGACTGCCGAAGACTGGGAGATCAGGGTTCGATCCCAGTCGGGTCCACTTAGGGTGGTTTTTCCAACATGGTTTTTCCACTCTCCCTTCACGAAAATGCGGGTGAACTTCCTCTATATTAAACCTTGATAATCCTTAACACAATCGTGTAATTAGTATACAGACGAACGAGTAGTAAGATGCAACGCTAAAAAAAAATTCCAGGAGTAACAATAATTCCATTTCAACATCCTGTTTCCATAATCCTCCCTCGTAATGTTTACATTCTGAGTAGCACCAAGAAAAAAAATCCAACAGAAGTGACAAAACGGGTAAAAAGTTGGGGTCTCATCTATTTGCATCTTCATCTGCATATGTGCGCACGTGACGTAACATAAATATGGAGTAAGCTCTTCACATGTAATACCTTGTTTCAAAAGGGGAACAAAATCTTTAACTACACAGAGGGGGTATGACGCCATGACTATGCATAGACCTACAATTGCCATATTTAGTAAAATTTCTAACTCATTACTTCATTCTAATCCATACCAATACATTATTTTATATAAAAAAATTGGGCAACCTGGTGGTCTAGGGGTAAGTTGTCAGACCTCTGTGCTGGGGGTCCGAGGTTCAATCCTCGGTCCCAGCACAAATTTATCTGATTACCAAACCCTTCCTTCACCTCTGACAACATCTTGTGAATGTGGGGAATGCCAGGCCTCCACCGTGGTTCGGATACCACGTTAAACTGTAGGTCCTTCATTTCACCTCACAATTACCCTACCATTACACATTAGCGTAAGTGCGTATAGCCCGAACGGGTAGTAAGATGCGATTCTAATAATAATAATATATAAAATTGTTTAGTTTTCTTTTTTAAAAAAAGTACAAAATAGTAGACTTGATGAACGGGTGATACAAGGTTTTTCATCTATTTCTTGAAAAAAAATGGAAAATATTACTTAAATATTACACTTTATATGCCTTTTTAATTTCATAAATACTGCTTTTTTTCACCCTCCAATTCAATGGACTTAGAGATTCTACAGTAGACCCATGGGTTCTTTAGTGCTGACTGACAGCTATCAGATGACTTCTGACAGTCAACATTTAGGTATAAACCTAAATTTTGACTGTCAGAAGTAGTAACAGCTGATAAACACATGTTTTTTGCAGATTATTTGGTTCGGCGTAGGGATACATAATTAGGTCTGGTAACTTTTCAAAGCCGTCAGCTGTCAGTCAGCACCAAAAAAGCCATGAGGCTCTTGTATACTGTAACCTTGAAGGGGGATGCTTCGTTTCGTTGCTCTTTGGGGATTCCTTCTCTTGATGTCTTCGTTGTCGAGCCAAATAGTGAAGTGGGGATGTAGGGGATTGTAGGATTATCTTCTTTAATGGGTCCTCATTGTCGAGCCAAATAGTGAAGTGGGGATGTAGGGGATTGTAGGATTATCTTCTTTAGGGGTCCTCATTGTCGAGCCAAATAGTGAAGTGGGGATGTAGGGGATTGTAGGATTATCTTCTTTAGGGGTCCTCATTGTCGAGCCAAATAGTGAAGTGGGGATGTAGGGGATTGTAGGATTATCTTCTTTAGGGGTCCTCATTGTCGAGCTAAATAGTGAAGTGGGGATGTAGGGGATTGTAGGATTCTCTTCTCAGGGGGTCCTGGGTTGGAGTTCTTCGTGATGATTACATAGGTTTGGTATTGTCATTAACATTATATATATATATATAAGGCTTTAATTTGTTGGAATTTGCTTTTTATTCATTTAAATCCAGTTTATTCTAAATAATTATATTTGCACATCCGATATGGCAGCTCAACGCGTCGTGGATCATTCCTCTGTAAGGTTGATTGACGAGAGTGAAATTTAGATTAATGAGACGGGGTTCTTTCCTTTATATGGTTTAGGAACGACTGACGAGAGGAACCTTCTTTTCGGATATACTCGTATCTTTCTAGTAAGTTCTTTTTGTCTTTATTTTTTTCTTTTGTTGCACCATGCTTTATTCGTTCTAGAAGCAAGAGAGAGAAAGTGTGTGTGTGTTTTCGAAGTGGTCATATTTCTTAAAGTTTTTGCAATAACGGTGTTGTGACGTTTTTTTAAACAATTGAAAATATAATCTGACGTCATAGTGTCGTCGTAAACAACAACAAAATAAATAAATAGTTGATCATCCACGTGTATGAGGAGATTTTCTAACACATGTGGATATGTTTAATTATATGTTCTGAAAATATTCATTAATTTTAAATATATTAGATACTGCATTTGTTGGTATCATATATCTTTAATAAAAAAGTGTTTATTATTTTCAGACCCAATACCGACCTATTTTATTAGTATAAATTAACAAATGAGGACTTTAATAAGAATATGTTGACCTGAAGATGTACAACCATTAATAAAATTTCAACACTGTTAACCGGGAGTTGAAAATGTCAGACCCCTTCCTCCCAGAAACGTCTCCAGGACCGCTGGAGCTATGGGGCCCATCTTCAGGTGGCAGGTACCTCTTTAGACCTTAATCTGAAACAATTATTTTCCCCAACCCCCCNATTTGATTAATTAATTGGCTAACTAAGATTCCAGTAATCTTCATCATATACTGGAACACCGAAAAGAGTAACAGGAACAAAAAACCATTCGGATAAGATTTAGATAGTTAAAAGAAAAATAGTTAAAAAATATTCATGAAAATAATTTGGATACTGAACTTTTATAATTCAAGCCAAATCATCAACTTTTGAATATATATGTTTTAACTTGTTATTATTATTATTATTATTATTAGCACCGCGTCTTACTACCCGTTCGGGTTATACGCACTTACGCTAATGTGTAATGGTAGGGTGATTGTGAGATGAAAAGGAGGACCTACAGTTTAACGTGGGATCCGAACCACGGTGGAGGCCTGGCATTCCACACATTCACAAGTTGTGATTAATACACATCTTGTTGAAGGAAGGGTTTGGCAATCAGATAAATCTGTGCCGGGACCGAGGATTGAACCCCGGCTGCCAGCACAGAGGTCCGACACCTTACACCTAGACCACCAGGTAACCCATCTGTTATCAAGCGTGACTTTACCCAAACTCTCTTTTCGTCTTAAATAGAAAAAGTTACTAAAAACTCGCAATATGTGTGGAAATATAGTAACATACATTGTTGCAGAAACACTCCATCTAAGTGCATAGATGCAATAAAATGCATGGTTACAGAATCACTGAGAAGTAACATCTCTGTACACTAAAGAACAAAACACTCGATTTCATATTTTCAAAATAGCGGTACCTGTATAAAAAAAAATATTTGCTTATAGCTCAGAAACAATTTGTTTTATAAAATTATATTCCGAATAAAATATTTTTATTTCTATTAGTGATACAACTTTACAATAATAAATTATTTCATATCGCCAATAGTTGCGAAGATATGATCAACATTTAAAATTTATATTTCAGTAAAATACCCTCAAAGTAATTTTCATGGGAAATGGAGGGTTGCCATTTTGTTTGTAATCTTAAACAGATCCTAGGTAGAAAATTTAATCAAAATTCTCTTAGCATATTTTAAGAAAATATATTTTTTGAATTTTGGCTAATAATTTTAAGATTAAATATTTAATTCCAAAAATACCTCGGGGGAACCTTATGAAAACCAAGTTTTAACCCGATCGATAAAAAGGTTTTGACTCTAGGCCGAAATACAGGTAGAAGACATCTCCTAAACCACTTCTTTGGTTTCAGAGGGTAATGAAACATCGACATTGACATTGACAAAATCTCTAGTTTTATGACGGGTCGAAATAAAGTGAAAACATATTTTTTTTAACAATGTAAAAATACAAACTCCATCCTATGTTTTCTTCTAGCCTACCTTAATCTTGCTTCCCTTATCTTTGTCAACCTTAAAAGTTTTTTTTTTTTGTCCATAAGTTTTTTGGGTATCGTCGAGCCTGATTGAAAATTTGTACAGAATTAGAAAATAAAAAGATCTCTTCATCTCCGTTACCTTTTCAACAGTTTTCATCTTCAAAACTTGTTAATGCGTGAGTCACATAGTCATTGTTGTTACTATCTCAAGCCTCTAGCACTTTATGAAGAGGGGTAAGGGTGTTGAAAAGAGAGGAGCGGGGGGATTCGAGTGGGCCACACAGAAGGTAAACAAAAGCGCTTGAGTGGCATTAGACAAAGTGTATCAAGTACTTAACCACATAACTTTAAATTAAATTAAACCGTACCTATTACTTTGTTAAATTATACCTCCCAAACCCCTCTCCTATCCCAAGTTTCAGTCTAGCTGCTAGAATAATGAAAAGAGGAAGATGCTAAAGAGTCATAATAAGAAAATAAGATGAGAAAGTTTGAGAGAATCCACATAATAAATTATAATATACGTATATACAGTAGTTGTAGTTATTTTCTTTATAATTAGCTTATCTAAAGATTTAAAAAAATATATACGATGTTTTATTATAATCACTAGACAAACTTTAATAAAAAACACCTTAATATGTATTTTAATAGCAGGTGTTTACGTAAGAAATATCATCATTCACTTTTATAGCCTCAACAAAGTTGAAACTCCAAAACTTAAACCAGAATAACTATTACCCTCTCACTCATACAGATGGTCATGTGGACTAAGACCTAAACAGGGTGTCACGTGACATAGGAAATGCTTGGTCAGGAAATTTGATCAAATTTCTGAAATTTTTTAAATTATATAAGTTGTCGTTAAATTCCGGGACACCCTCAGGTACATATATTCAACAACTGTTGAGGTCACCATGTGAAGACAATTAAACTCTATGGTCCTATTAGAGCAATATTTTATTTATTCTCACACAAAAAAATTAATATAAAAACTACAAAAAAACTGATATTTTCTCGCGTCCCCTACATTCCCCACCTTAACACACAAAACTATAGTACCTGTGTTGTAGTACAATCCTATATATTAGTACTTTTTAAAAAAAAATTAGTCACGACAATTAATTTAAAAAATATTACCCACCTCTTTCTCCAACTAGTAATCCTCCTAACCCCTGGTGACCTGGTGGTCTAGCGGTAAGGTGTCAGACTTCTGTGCTAGGGGTCCGGGGTTCAATCCTCGGTCCCGGCACAGATTTAGCTGATTACCAAACCCTTCCTTCACCTCTGACAAGACATGTGTTAATCACAACTTGTGAATGTGGGGAATGCCAGGCCTCCACCGTGGTTCGGATCCCACGTTAAACTGTAAGTCCTCCATTTCATCTCGCAATCACCCTACCATTACACATTAGTGTAAGTGCGTACAACCCGAATTGGTAGTAAGACGCGGTGCTAATACTAATAGTAATAATAATCCTAACCTCTTGGCCATGAATACGGTTTGTACAAGCTTGATAGAGCAAAATACTGTCCCTAGGCCTAATATACGTTCGCTCAATGGCGGTGGCTGGCTCCAAAATTTCTCTAATCTTTGTGTTTTCCCCGGGCTAAAACCAACACGATTACTACCACTTGTCGGACAAATACATTAACACGAACTAAGGCAATTATTACTACCGAGTGCTGCTTCTCCGTGTGTTGGTAGGCCTACTCTGGGGGGGTGAAGTGGGGAGGAGGAGGGGGGAGGTATTAAATTCATTTTAACGGCCAGTGCATGCTAACGCCCATGATATATAGACGTATAATTTTCTGTAAACGTGCTACAAACTCTCGTTTCCGTGTGTTGTTCTATGACTATTTAAGTTGTTTTTGGGAATGTTTTACGTAAAACGCGAAACATAAACAATTTTAAGGTTGAAAAAGTGATAAAATATAACTTTTCATAACTTTACTAAATAAACTTTCTTCTCTTATTCGTTGTTGGTTCAATATGTTGCTAATTATTATGTGCACGATAGTTATACATCTGTTGCAGGAAATAAATGACTCGAAGATTATTAAAATCTTTACTTGTGGTTAATGCAAAGCATCGAATTAATTTGGTCTTTCTTGTTTCATGGTTGGCGTGGGGATGTCGGGACCTAAATCCCGGCGGGTATACTTTGGTGAAATTTCCTAGACTTTTTTTACGCGCTCCCATCACTAAAATGCGCGTACACTTCCTTTGAAATTGTACCTTACCCACCCCTACACAATTATTATGAATGTGTGGATAGCTCGGATGGTTAGTAAGACACGAAGCATAGAATAATATTATATAATACTTAGCGCCGCGTCTTACTACCCGTTTGGGTTATACGCTTAAGACCCGCGTCTGTGGCGTAGTTGGCTAACGCGCTTGTCGTGTTGAGGTCGACTGCTGAGGACGGGGAGATCGAGGTTCGAATCTCGGTCGGGTGAACTGGGGGTGGTTTTTCCAAAATGGTTTTCCACTCTCCACGCAAATGCGGGTTCACTTCCTCTAATTCAACCTTCCCAATTCCTAATCCATTAGCGTAATTAGTAATTAAAGCGTGTAACCCGAACGGGTAGTAAGACGTGGTGCTAAATATTATTGTTATTATAGACTACGCTTAAGTACTAATTATGCTAATGGGCTAGGAATTGGTAAGTTTGAAGGTAGAGGAAGTGAACCCGCATTTGCGTGGAGGGAGAGTGGAAAACCATTTAGGAAAAACCACCCCAGTTTGCCTGAGCGAGATTCGAACCTCGATCTCCCCGTCCTCAGCAGTCGAGCTCAACATGAAACTAGCGCGTTGGTTAACTACACCACCGAGGCGGGTACGAAGCATAGAACATTACGAATGTTTAAAACATCTTTGTCTTGTAGCCTACTGTTGCAAAATAGCTGGTCGCATGAGCGTTACACTTCGTGCATGTCGTTCTATTATAGCTTCAAGATCATCTATTAATCTATGTACAGACTATAGAGGCTTTGCCGTAACGTATCACGGATCCGGACAACTGGGCGCCAGGACAACTGGGTGCCAGGATAACTGGGCGCCAAAAGTAACCCTACTTTTTTCTTAAAAAATATTTTTTTCTAGCATAATGCAATGCTCTTTTATTATGCGCAACATCATATTTTATTTAAATGTTCTTTGTCTTGTAGTATTGCAATGGTTAGGTTAGGTTAGGTTAACTTTATAAATATGAATTAATTACGTTTCCTCTATTAAGACTTGGTTAAACAACTCCAAAAATGAATATTTACGTGATTAAAAAATATGATTAGTTAAAAAAAGTAAAAAGTTCATTTTTAGTTTTTACCCATCACTTTTTAATTTTAATTGAAGATTATATGAAAAAAATTGTGCATTTGTTTATATTCTAAAAAAAGTTCATTGTATTATACTAGAAAAAATAAAATTTAAAAAAACTGCGTTTATTTAGCACCCAGTTGCTCTGACGCCCGGTTCACGCGCACCCAGTTGTCCGCAACCAGTTGGCCGCGCCCTGTTGGCGGCGCCCATTTGTCCTAGACCGAACGTGACGGCGCTCCGAGCCGAGAACCATAACATGGTCGATAGTATGTACGCGACCCGTAACATCGAACCGCAACAAAATCCACTCGATGATCTGTTGGGAGACCGCTCCCTCAAAAGGCGGTCTCATTCCAAACATCAAAGGAATAGGCCTACTAGGCTCGAGGGCTGCCAATGTAGACAGCACCCATAACAACGCCCCGAGCTGTGCTCTCAATAATTCCGTATCTTGCTTTGATATCTTTCTTCCTATCAAGGAAGTTAAAATCCTACAATTCGTTGGTGACACTCGCGTAAGGTTTTTATAACGGCCGCTAACGGGCTGGAACCATAAATCTGCCATCAAGGCTGATCCCCCCGGTGGTTTCCTCATCTAAAATATCTGGGTTTGCCCCCAGCGTCACCTCCTCCTCTTCTTTAAGGCCTATCATACACTAGTGGTTAAAACGCTAGCAACCGCGCCTTTGAAAGAAACCCTTGTTATCAAGTTAGAAAATAAGTTTTCGTCTAGAGCAGCGTTTTGACCGCTACCAATGGAAGCGTTAAAACCGCCTAGCTGTAGAAACGCAAATCAAACTACACCAGGCGTTAACAGACAGTTGTGCCTCAATGTCACAACAAGTCTTTCAGCAGGAACAATAAACACTCTTCTTCAAGATGTTACCACGTTTTGCAATATTTCCATTCACTAAACCAAGAAGTTCAACAAATGAAACCACAGACATTCTATAGTACTAAAATAAATTCTCTGGGTACATTCTGTGATTCACAAACATAATATGAAACTGTCCTGTTGAGAGACGGTTCGATAATGTGGGGAGAGTTCACCAACGTCTCTTTTGGCGAGGTTTTATTTTTGCGAGTTTCCTCCAACAAAATAAGTTCCTCAATACAGCCGGCCTGTACAATGTCTACTTTTAAACCATTCTGAGCAACAACCGCGGCATTTAAACCGCTAGTGTAGAATCAGTAACGTTATGGTAGCTGTTTAACAGTCGCGTTTTGACAGTCAGGTGTAGATTCAAGAGTTTGGGGCGTAAGCTAGCGACCAAACCGCCGCGTTTTAACTTTAAGTGTATAATAGGCCTAACGCTAGGTGGATGCATATTATCTGCTGCTGCCTCCAAATCCATAACAGATCACGTACGGGCGTAACCACTTCTTACACAATCAACTGTAGGTCTACACTGAGAGCTGAGGGATGTCCTTTCCTGCTTCTGGGACGCCGGTTTGGTTACGGAAGCGTATTACTTCTCGAGGCCAGAAATAGTTTACAAAGGGGGGTCGAACCTGGCATTGATCTTCTTGGGTTGCTGTTAGGCTCTTAAGTTACGATAAAATGCTCTATATACCGTACATAGATTTAGGGAATGTTTAGCTTGATCTTATGGAACTTTGTCAAATGAAAAGTGAAGTGTATAACGTGGGATAGAAGGGGATGCGCAGTTTTTATGGCAAAACTTTTTTTTTGCCAAAATAAATAAAATATTGGTCCAGTGCAAACATAGATTTTTTTCGCCTGGTTATATCAACAGTTCCTAAATACATTTCATGGGCTTAGCGGCATTAGATGGCAAACTTTTTAAATGAAGAGAAAAAGTTGTCGTTAAATTCAAGGATAACTTTGACAAATATTCAAGAAATTTTGAGGTTAACACGATAGAAAATTAAATTATATGTTTTTATTGAAGCAATATTTTATTTATTTTGACTAAGAAAATTTTTTTACCATAAAATATGCAAAAACACTTTTTTTTTTCTTACATACCCTTCCATGCCACCTTAAGTAGCTCAATTTTGAAAAAAAAAAAGTTGGCTGCAATTTACCTTTTTTGAAAGAAAAATTCCCATATCATCCGGTCCTATTTACGCGTGTTATATTTTCATCCGAATCTATGGCTAAGCTTGCCACATGGAGCATTCTTCATTCAATGCCATTTCAGCACATATTAATGTTCACCCAATTCGATACAATTCAAATTTGGTTTGCGCAAATTTTGTTTGAATGTATACGAGAGTCTTGAACCCCAACTTTACTTGTTGTAAACATACGTGTAAGCTTAGATAGTAAGTACTCAAAGGACTCTGCGTTAGTTTGCTTTAAAATACAAAGTCCGAGAGTAACAGAGAAATAAAGGGACTGCCCTAATAGGCCTGAATGTTATTGGTCCATAGAGGCAAGCGTAGCACAGAATTGTTAGCAGATAAGTTTGAACTCAATGAGCCATGCTTGTATACGCTTGCAAACAAATCACGGCTAGATAAATAAATAAAGGCGAATGTCTACCAAGGGAATAGTAAAACAAGCTCACGTCCAATCTCATATATAAAATAAAAAAAAGATTCAAAACGTGATGTTTTCTTCTGTACAAAATGGCTGATTTTTTATGTTAGACTACGAATAGGTTTATTTTGAATTGCAGGTGATGCTCATCTGTAATAAATATCAAATATATTTTCCAGCTCACGAACAACATGAATGTTTATTATAAGTTTATACATTTTGCATTCTATCAAAATACGAGTATTTTAAATTCATATTATTTTATCACACCTAAATATGTTTTATTTTGTAAATATTTCAACCTGTATTATTGAAAATATGAACTGGAGAGGTTTAAGTTCAAATCTCGGTGTATGTGAAATGGGGGTGGGTTTTTTTTCTTCCACAAATGGTTTCTCAACCTTTCTCTATGCAAATTATAATAAATTTCACTTATATTGTACCTACGACATCCCTAAATCACTAGTGTAATTAATTGTGGGCTACTCGGACGGGTATTAAGACGATTTAAGCAAAAAAAAAAGTATTTACGCTCCAGTAGCTTAATGACTAAAACTTAATAAAACTCTCTTGTCTAGAGGTAGCTTTAAGCAAATTACCTGCTATTTATCTAGGGAGAAGAATGGAAACGAACTATTCAAAAACCACCTTTAGTAAATCGAACAGGATTTGAACTCTGATCTCCCCATAACCTGAAAACGAGATTGATGTTTAGTTCACGTGTCAACACATGGGGGTCGGTGTAAATTAAAAGCACAATTTCAACCAATCTAGGTCAAAATTGGTACATAAATAGCTTATTTTTAAAACATTTTTGTTTTATTTAAGCTACTCTATGGCATTAGGAACTTGATGGCTAATTGCCAAACTTAATAAAATACTACAACTATCCCTATCTAGAACTAGTTATATCCAGACCATCTTATTACACCCTATATCTATCTTCAGCTAGTTCTATCCAGTCCTTCTCATTACACCCTATCTCTATCTTGAGCTGGTTATATCTAGTCCACCTCATTACAGCCTATCACTATCTATTTCGGGTCCATTCTATTTCTGTGGTCGTTTATCTCGACAAATCTCACAACAATTCTACAAAATATCACCGCTACCTAAGTAACATAAAATTATGAACAAAACTGAACTCCAATATCACATTCATACTGGGAATAGCCCATATTATTCTACATTATTATTATTTTTCATTTTTAATTGCTAAGCTAAGTAATCTTGAGTGGAAATTTGCTTAAAATATTTAGCTTGCAATATGGATTTAAGTCTACAAAAAAATGCATAACTTATCACTTAGAATTAAACAATTAACTTTAAAAGTCCTCAACAATATTTCTTTTCCAAATGATAGAAATGTAAAGTACTTTCAAGCAAAGCTATTTATTATCACTTTATATTCGGAACTTTTTTTATAAAGGATCTTAATCAGCGATGCTTTATAGCCATCAACATCTCAAACTATCTAAAATTGGGAAGAAAGATAGATTCTTTTAAATCACTTCTCATTTCCTCTCCACATTCTTTCGTATCCTTTTCCTTTTAGTCCATGTTCCATATTGATCATTTTAGAATTAAGAAACCTCCAACACGCTAACATCACTCGATGGCTTTTAGTAACGATTCGATTGGGAATCTTTTATGATTAAATCTTTACCTTTTGTCTTAGTTATCTTGCTCCCGTGTTGAGTTGGATATTAAATCTTTACCTTTTGTCTTAGTCATCTTGCTCCCGTGTTGAGTTGGATATTAAATCTTTACCTTTTGTCTTAGTTATCTTTCACCCGTGTTGATTTGGATATTAAATCTTTACCTTTTGTCTTAGTTATCTTGCTCCCGTGTTGATTTGGATATTAAATCTTTACCTTTTGTCTTAGTCATCTTGCTCCCGTGTTGAGTTGGATATTAAATCTTTACCTTTTGTCTTAGTTATCTTTCTCCCGTGTTGATTTGGATATTAAATCTTTACCTTTTGTCCTAGTTATCTTGCTCCCGTGTTGAGTTGGATATTAAATTTTTACCTTTTGTCTTAGTTATCTTGCTCCCGTGTTGAGTTGAATATTAAAATGTTGTAATTTAACGATCTTTACTACCCCTGCAAGCAAACACGTGGCTTTGAAATAAACTCTTATATTGGATTGAGGGGAGACTTTTTTTAACATTTCAACCAAAATAACGTCTTAAAAATATATTTTACATATACTTCATTTAGTTAATCACTTTTGTGTAGTCAGAGAATGTAGATTAGTAATATATTGTCCTAAGCCATACCATTAAAGAACGAGTGTAATTGATTATTCTAAATGTGCTATTTTCTTAAGGCAGCACCTTCCAAATACGTTGGTGACCTGGCGGTCTAGGGATAAGGTGTCAGACTTCTGTGCTGGCGGCCGGGGTTCAATCCCCGGTCCCGGCACAGATTTATCTGATTACCAAACCCTTCCTTCACCTCTGACAAGACATCTTGTGAATGTGGGGAGTGCCAGGCCTCCGCCGTGGTTCGGATTCCACAATAAACTGTAGGTCTTTCATTTCATCTCACAATCACCCTATCATTTTACACATTAGCGTAAGTGCGTATAACCCGCTAGCTTTGTGTTTATATCATGAAAACGTCATTTTCTTTCGTTGTTTAGGTACATCAATCAGTAGCCTGGTGTCTTTTTCCCGTCCACCTTGCCTTTTATGACATCCCTCAATAAATAATACATTTCTTCTCATAATGTGACTTATACAGATGGCCTTTCTTCTTAGAATCACCTGCAGAATGTTTTTCTTTTTCATTGATTCTCCTGAGAACTTCATTATTCACTTGATCTATCCTATTTATTCAATTTACTCTCCTCCAGCACCACTTCTTTAAACTTTCCAGATATTTATAATCCTTTTTCTTTTGGTCAATGTCTCAGTAACAATCCAAGAAATTCTCATATATTTGACAATTCAACAGTTTATTCCTAGTCTTCCGGTCCAGTTTGCTGGTCAGTAACAACCTCTTCTTGTTGAAAGCAGCCATTGCTCTCCATGCCCAGTTTGCTGGTCAGTAACATCCTCTTCTTGTTGAAAGCAGCCATTGCTCTCCATGCCCAGTTTGCTGGTCAGTAACATCCTCTTCTTGTTGAAAGCAGTCATTTCTCTCCAGGTCCAGTTTGCTAGTCAGTAACATCCTCTTCTTGCTGAAAGCAATCTTGGACATTTCTCTCCAGGCCCGGCATGTGAAAGAACCCTGGAAGGTATGTTAAAATACCCTTACTGGAAAAATTGGTAGGCTCTTTCGCTCTTGCTCATAGAAATTCGTGTGTGCTGATATAATAAGTTGGTCCAGAAAGTGCACGTTAATAACTGCAAATAACTATAGTATTATGTATCAGTATTCACCTGTTAAATTATTATTATTATTATTATTATTATTATTATTATTATTAGCACCGCGTCTTACTACCCGTTCGGGTTATACGCACTTACGCTAATTTGTAATGGTAGGGTGATTGTGAGATGAAATGGAGGACCTACAGTTTAACGTGGAATCCGAACCACGGTGGAGGCCTGGCATTCCCCACATTCCTCAAATTATTATACTACTATAAAGCCACATGGCTGACTCACTCACTGGGTGACCTGGTGGTCTAGGGGTAAGGTGTCAGACTTCTGCGCTGGGGGTCCGGGGTTCAATCCTCGGTCCCGGCACAGATTTATCTGATTACCAAACCTTTCCTTCACCTCTGACAAGACATCTTGTGAATGTGGGGAATGCCAGGCCTCCACCGTGGTTCGGATCCCACGTTAAACTGTAGGTCCTCCATTTCATCTCACAATCACCCTACCATTACAAATGAGCGTAAGTGCGTATAACCCGAACGGGTAGTAAGACGCGGTGCTAATAATAATAATAATAATAATAATAATACTCACTCACTGACATTAATGTTTACCCACTTCCAGATGAGCTTGAAATTTGAAATTTGTTAAACTTATAGCTTCTAGCCTATAACCGACCGGAAAATTCCAAAAAGTTAAAAAAAAAATTTTTAACCCCCGAAAATAATTCAAAATGGCGGAGTAACTTTAAAGTCCGTGCGGACCTTGCTTTGGAAGTCTCTTGTGACTAAACGGTAAGACCTGTCAAAAAACTGTTCTGGAATTATGTTAGTTTACATCCACTTGCAAATAAAACTGACTGGGGGTTTGGGGATGTAGCCACCAACGAGCAAAGCGTGTCTTATATATAAAATCCCTGCCCCATTATTGAAACCAAACGACCAGATAGCCTAGACAAGTAGTAGTAAGAAGCGGTGGTGGAAAAAAGCAAATCAACCCCAAGGTTGAAAAAAATAATTTCGACAATGCATCTAGCTACCCGTTCTGTTTATTGGCTTATACACAAATTGCACTAATGGTTCTAGTGATTAGGAAGGTTATAGGAAATGTATCCGTATTTGCGTGGAGAGAGAGAGAGAGAGCGAGAAAGAGTAAAAAACTATTTAGGAAAAAACATCCTCAGTACATCTGACTGAGAATCGAACCTTGATCTCCCTGGCATCGGCAGTCTAGTACAACACGAGAGTAGCGCCTTAGACCACACGGTCACCGAAGCAGGTTAGATGATATTTAATCATTTTTAAAGTTTCATTTTATTTTCAATTTTTTTTTTCCTAAGAAAATTTTGTGTCGGTTTCTATCTAAGAACGGGATAAAGTTTCATCCACAAAAACATTTATTTCACACTTGGGAAGACAATTTGCCGCCTTCCCAGAACTCCTGATACCTCATGACACACAACCAACTCCAATTTTCCGTATCGCTTTCGTAATAGGATGGTATATAAGATATTCAGTCGACGGGTTGAACCGTCAAATGGCTCCCATTTTTCTACATCCACTTTTATTTTCCTTCTTCTTTTGGCTTACGTCGTCGTACCTCAAACCTTTATTTTCTATCTCGCTGCTTTCGTTAAGGGTGAGGAAATCGAAAGAGGTGAGTATCCCCCCTCCCCTCCCCTTCCCACCCCAACTCCGAACTCCGCTCAAAGAATAGGACTAAAGAGTATACAGGAGGAAAGGAAGGAGGAAAGGCAGGAAGAAAAGTTGACTTTGAATCTAGTGGACGTTAATGTAAGCGCCTGAAATCCCTGGCCTATTGTAGATTTACTAGTGAGTGATCGCGTACGGGGGCCTTAACTCGAAGGGCGCTGCTATGCATTCCTCATTATTTGACTCACGTACCCGTTAGCTGTTACGCGGCGTGGTCCCGTGGAAAATTAGGGGTGGATTGGGGGAGAGTTGAAAACTCGCTGACTCAACCCCTTCCAAATAAAGGGTTAAGAAATTACGGAATTCTTAAGCCAAAGTCACATGTCAACGTGACTAGAATCTCTTAGTTTAACAATATGCCACATATCAGATTTGAAAATCATCTCTTGTTTGGAGTTTTGCATAACTCCAAACTCTTTCACATTGACGAAAACTTTTTAGACGTTTCATATTGATGAAAATATGTTATTTTAACACCGCATATTACCATCCCCTTGGGCAATATACGCTTATATAGTAAATACACTAATGGGTTAGTGATTAGGAAGGTTCAAATTTAATGTAATTGTCTAGTTTTGAAAGTGATATTTGGACTAAACTTGTCCGCTTTTGAAACTAATCTTGATATTGGAACAATGAAAAATATATTTTATATCTGGATTTTCCATTCAATTGTTTTAGAATTAGAAAGAGACTTTTGAGATTGTACCAAAATTGTAAAAAAACAACTATGTAAATATTGCGAGAAACTGAACTTTTTATCAACAATAATTTTTATGACGATTTTCATTACTTCATGTAGACATAACCTATATGGTTCAATAAAATTATTTGTCTGTTTAACTTATTCGTTTTTATTTTACCTTTATTTTCACTTATTTACTGATATAATTAAAATCTCTTACATTGTCTCTCTACTAAGAGTTTTTTAAATTTGTTTTATGTCATTTTAGCTGTGTCATTGTATTAATATTTTTTTTATTAAATATGTTAAATCATTTCCAAAACATAATAATTAGTATTNTTTTTTTTTTTTTGTAAACTTAACAAACTAATAAACTTCATATATTTTCATATTCATAGTCTTATCTCCCTATTGCCCTATTAATATATTACTAACGCAACTTACCTTTTTTTTTTTAGAATAATTTTTAAAATGTAGTTTAAATTTGTAACTATACGCCTCATATATAATTATATAAAAATGATATTAACATTTTATATCCATTTTCTTGTAGACCTCCCATAGAATAATTAGCGTTCCAAGCACTTGCAGATTTATCTACGGAATTAAGAACAAAAAGATCCACCGTGTGTACGAGGCATTAGCAACGATGTTGTTTTTTCGACACCTCTCTTGTTGGTCCGTAAGTGAGTCGTAACTTATTGATTTCAGAGTCATACCATCACCAACTTGGAGACTTACACCCAATATCGCGTCTCTCTGCAAGTATTCAACCCTGAAGGTCCAGGACCAAGTACTACAGTGCTTGTCATGACCGACGAGGGCGGTGAGTACCACTCGACTGTTCATTTTAAACTCCATAGATGGTAGCAGTGCATACTGCTGAGCGCAGAGCTTCCCGTAAATAAACTGTGAACTAGTTGTTTCAGCTGAACATCTCGCTGGATCAGTCAATAATCCACCAAACATAGCCATTGCATTGTCGATTGAGGGATTGATAAAATTATTTGACGACAATGGCACAGACATATTTTTTTATGAAAGGGTGGGGGGCAGCATAAATGTAAAAAGAAATTTTTTTTATATGTTTTGATTGGGAGCTTATGGGTTACTTATTTTTTATAACTTTTATTTCTTAAAAAGTGTTTATTCGCTATAAAATTAATTTTATTTAAAAATACATAATATAATGACCCTATTTTCACGTCATATTCTTTTAATCTGTAAAAGATAATAAGTTTTTAATTTATATGCATTTTAATCCTGATCCATATCAGTTTAAATTATTTTTTTTAAAGTCGTGCTTTATTTATACCTTGTTTGATAGTTTTATTTTATCTCATTTTGTATTAGATAATGTCCAAATGCCAGATTAAAAAAATATATTGACATAAAAGGCTAAATCATTAAAGTGGTTGTTTTGTTTTGACTGTACCAAATGTAGAGAGTCGAGTGGCATTGCCCCATGCAAGCCTAATTCCAAGAATAAGGGTAGGTTTTCTTAAGGCGGCCGTCTCGGTCTGCTAGAAAGTATCAATCGCTGTCAGGCCTCACTACGAAACTTATTATCTGAAGGTAGAGAGGAAAGCTCGCTGCTGGTTCTCAAATATCAAATAATTAGTGTATTTGTTAGAGCAAGGCTGACTCTAGAGATAAACGAATGACCTTAAATAAACCGTCATCGACTGTTTCAAGGGCTTAAATAAGTGGTTTTCAATCTGGGGGTATGCGTACCCCCTCGCCACAGCGGTGCTTGAAAATTATTTAGTTATGGGTTGGCCTTATATTTGATTTTGCTCTATTTGTTTACCTAATTTGGAGTTGATTCTGAAAAAAAAAAGTTTTTTTAACCACTCCTAGATTTTCATTACCTATCTTTATTAATATTTATGTTTTGTGCATTTTTGAATCAAATATGAAGTTTGGGTTTTTATTAATGCCTACGTTCCCTTACTTTTTATGTCCAAGCTTTAAATCAATTTGATTTGACAAGAGAGCTTGTAATTGTTTTTTAACGTCCTATTTTCTTATTGTTAAACCATTTGCATTCAATAGATTAAACAACTTAAGCTATAAAATAAATTTTGTTTTAGATCTTCTTTAAAACTTTCATTGCTATAAAATAAACATTAACATGTATAATAAAATTCTAATAGTTTATATGTAAGCTTTCAATAAACCTCAATAAATACGCTAAAATTGTTATGATGGCAATGAAAGTATGAATGAACGTTTTCCAGAAATGTTTATATTGGATCAAAAGTTTTTTTTATATTAAAGATAACTTTACAATAAAAAATAAAAAAGATTTTAAAACCATTCAAAACTCACTTTTACACCTTTAAATGACATGTGAAGTTAATAAAGGTTTTTAGTGAGCTAAAAATTTAGCCTGACATGAAAAAAATATAACAAAGGCATTTTAGTCAAAATAGCACACTTATGTAAGTAATGTAAATTATTTTTTTTAAACTAGTATGACTAGGGATAAGGGCTTAAATCAATAAACTATTTTTTTAAATATTAAGCTCTTAGTGTCAAGTACCGAAGATAAGTGATTATGAATAAGATGCTACGTATTCGAAAAAAATATTTAAAACCAGAGACTTTAATGCATGCGTATTTAATTAATATTTTATCTACTCTTGAAAAGGACATCGTGTTGAAGCTACAAATGCTAAGATTTAATTAAGATATTTCCAAATATATCTACAGTGGTTCACAGATAATATCTTGGTTATTTTCTAATCCTAAAATATATTTATTGATTGTTCTACACACAATATTTGTAAGTACAAAATACCAAAGGTGTTAATACCCATAAAAATTTCATACAATTACATTTTGCGACTGTAAATTCAATACAAACTCTAAATGAAATGTTCAAGAATGACCCATAAAATTACATTTAATTAGAAGGTAATAGGTTTTTGATTACTTTTAACATTCTAAACTTCATAATCTTATATATAAAATTCTCGTGTCACAATGTTCGTTCCCGTACTCCTCCGAAACGGCTTGACCGATTCTCATGAAATTTTGTGAGCATATTGAGTAGGTCTGAGAATCGGCCAACATCTATTTTTCATACCCCTTAGTGATAAGGGTTGTCCACCCTTAACATTTTTCTATAATTTTTAGACATTTTTTTAATATCTTTATATAATTCTTATACCAGTGTGTAACGGGCAGCGTGGGGGGGGAGGGGGGTTGTGAAGCTTATATAATTCTTATACCACAGTGGGTAACGGGCAGGGAGGGGGGGGGAGGGGTGTTGTGAAGCTTATATAATTATGATACCACAGTGGGTAACGGGCAGCGTGGGGGGGGAGGGGGTGTTGTCAAGCTTATATAATTATTATACTACAGTGGTTCACGGGCAACGCCGTGCGGGACTGCTAGTTGTTTATAAATAATTGTTCAGATTTGTTGACATAAGGTTGGTACAAATTTCCTTTGCTATTGGGCGTGTGTCCGCCGATAAAAGAAATACAGAATAGTTTGGATATTTGATATTTAATATCTCGCATTTCAGGTGTTTGTATCATATGTGATCCTCATCATCATTAAGTGTAGTTCTGCTTCTTAGCATATCCAGTCATTATACCCCTCCAAATCTCTGGATCCTGGTCCATTCTCTTCCTCCATCCTTGATTGAATCCAGCATCTGGTATCCCTTTCTTACTCTTCCTTTATTTCCATTTATCATTCCTTCAATTACAGTCTTCAGCAGGCATTCCTTTCTCATCCAATGTCCTGGCCAATTCGTCTTTCTTTCCTTGATTTTTTCCCCTATCATTTGTCTCTTTTCTCCAATTCTTGTCATCACACTTCCTAGTTTCTGCTCCTTTCCTTCTCTTCAAATCCACATTTCCAGAGCTACTATATTTCTTTCATTATCTTTCCTTTATGTCCATGTCCCTGCACCATACAACATCACACCATTGGGCTACCCCTCACCCCGCGCGCATAAGTAGTCCTAAGCCCTCTTTCTTTACAATCCTGCATACGCCACTAATATATATTCAAACAAAAAGGTTCCATATTTCTCAATCGCTGAAATAATTGTTTTGCAAGCGCAATTTATATTTTCCTAATCATGTTAATTGGAAAAAATGAATCGAACTCTCAAATTAAATAATGTTGTTAACGTTTAGATCAAATTAATAATAATATTTCACAGAAAAATATTCAAAACTAGGCATCATTGAAATAATGCACCATAAAATGTGAAAGCGTATGATAAATATTATAGTACGATATTCACGTTTTGTTTATTATTATTTCCAAAGTATTTATATATAGTGTTGTGTAAATATCCATGAGTATAAATATATATTTTTATATGAGTATTTTTTTTAAAGATAACACTTTTACATACATATTTTTTATATTAACATCAAAAAATATCTGCCCCATCATTCATAAATGTCCAGATAGTCGTGCGATATAGTGTCACTCAAGTTACGTCTAGTATGAGTTTTTTTTTTAGATATCTTTGTGAGATTAGAATCTAGCATATATAAGTAATGATTGTCTGGAGGGCAAAACTTATAACCTCATTATACGATACTCAAAAGAGTTTTCATGCGTATGTATGAGTTGATTTTTTTCTTCCATTGCTCAAAATATGCAAAAACATGTACGTGATTTATTATCTCTCTTTTGTGAATAACTATTAAAAGGTCAAGGAAATTGTTCTATAATATTTCCTTTCTAAAATATAGTGGCAGCATTGTCATTTCAAATGATTCAATCGAGACGAATAAAAAAAAATCTAGCTGCACTAGAATCTCAACTATCCGGCCTTCGATTATCAGTATTATCCGGCTTTGTGTTAACAAGATGTGTTTTTAAATAAACAAACCGGTACACATCCACTGTAAAACATTTACTGAATTTATATTGTAATCCATTTGACGCTCTACTTTCACTTGTTCTTGCTTCGTAACCGATGTTCCATTTCCAAAATAAAGTACTGATTAGTAAAGATTTTGAAAATTTCTTTCTCGTTTAATTTTCAATGTCCCTCTACAATTATTGACTCACTGTATTTCTATTTAACACAGCAATTCAAAAAATGGGCAGATTCTATTAAAACAACGTCAAACGTTCTGTTAGAATTTTTTTTAAGGAAAGTAGGCTAACTCTTACTGAAAAATACTACACTCGAATTCCGTATTATCCGAATTTTCCGTTATCCGGCTCAGACTTCCGCCACTTTAGGCCGGATGGACACGATTCTAGTGTGTATGAATGTGCGTGTGTCTTATGCAGGCAAATATATTATTTACATATATATATTGCTATACTAGTATAAAGCCACATGGCTGACTCACTCACTGATATTAATGTTTACCCACTTCCAGATGAGATAGAAACTTGAAAGTTGGCAAACTTCTAGCTTCTAGCCTGTAACCGACGGGAGAGTTCCAAAAAGATTTTAAAATAAATTTCAACCCCCTAAAAAAATTCAAAATGTCGGAGCAACTTTAAAGTCGGTGCGGACCTTTCTTTGGAGGTCTCTTGTGGCCAAACGGTAAGACCTATCAAAAACGGCTCTGGAATTACGTTATTTTACATCCACTTGCAGAGAGGACGCCAAGCAAGTTATATATCCATACTTTTAAACCTTTTTACTGCGGATTTTGGCAGGGACTTTCGAAACGCAAGACTTACACACTAACTTAACTTAGGAGGGTAAGCAACTTACTCAGTGAATTGAACCAAAATATGTATTGGTTCTGGTTCTTGTTCCGGTTAACATTTTAAGGTTCCGGTTTATGCTAGAGAAAAATAAAAGTTATTTTATTTTCAAAATAAGATCAACTTAAGGAAAGAAGGGTGTGAAATACAAATTAAAGAAATAATTTAAGAACCTTTATGAATCCCGATATACTCGTATGTGGATTCCAATTACGGTTCTGGTTCTTAGGCTAATGCTTTTTCGGGTTCCTACTCTGGTTCTGGCCACTTTAAATTAACAGTTAAATTCGGTTAATTGTTCTGGTTCCACTTCGACTCCCCAAACCCCATACAAAGCCACCAATTGGACACCTTAGTTCATTAGGTAGCATGTTTGTCTACTGAGCTAAGGGTCCTAGGTTCGATTACTGGCATGGCCAAAAAATG
The DNA here is from genome assembly GCA_902151425.1 of Timema shepardi. Classification (NCBI taxonomy): domain Eukaryota; kingdom Metazoa; phylum Arthropoda; class Insecta; order Phasmatodea; family Timematidae; genus Timema; species Timema shepardi. Next base: position 43,470 of record CABFVX010003678.1, on the reverse strand, counting down.
TATCATTTGTAAAATGTGGGTTTCCTTATTTCACAGTGATGAATTAACGGTCAGAGACTGGATGTTATTATTATTATTAATAATAATTTCACTTTCCTCTATTATAGTGTTGACCAACAGTCATAAGACCTATAAAAGTCCAGCAATGAAAAGTACAAAAGTACCTTACAAATATATATAATTACACGAGAAAATAAGATAAGCAATAATAGATAAAACATGATATATACACTAATAATAATAATAATAATAACCAACTTTAATGACAAAGTTAAGGCTATCTCCTTTTCTTACACCTAACCAATGCAATTAAAATTAACTTTAACAGAATGATATACATAAAAACACACAAATAATTAAATATAAAAATTAGAACTAACATATATATGGAATAAGTAATATGAGAACCAGAGATTAATTTAACATAAACATGGTGACCATAAATCAATTTTAAACAAACATAAATAATTCACACACTCACAAGAAGGTGTGATTACGTCTCACACTCCTCAATCTCACGAATGAGCTTGCACACGCAGCTTATTTGTGACTTTTCGCTTGAAACCATTCAATTCTAATTTCTTTACGTCATTGGTTAGGGTATTCCATGAACGAGAAGCTGAAACAGTGAAAGAATTTGAGTAATGATTGGAATTATGAAGAGGATGTTGTGTCAGTTCTAGATTTAAGTTAGTTAATAAGTCGTGTGCTGATATAATCAGTTGGTTAAAAAAGTACACGTTAAATACATACAGGGGTGGATCCAGATCATTTTCATAGGGGGTCATAATTATAAATAACATTGTTACTTACAATGTTAGATTTCTGTTTAAAGGCATTTAATAATGTATCATTCATATTTGACCTTATGTATGTTTTAAACCGTGATCATCCTCTCCAGTTTTTTAAAATCAGATAGTTTTTATAAATTATTTGGAGTTGCCCTTCTTCAGCAATTTTTTGAAAAATGGTTCACTCTAGAAGCTATGATTAGTCTTTACCTTGATTTTGTTTTTATCAGATTCCTTTATAAGCCATTTAAAGTGTTCCTCACCTATAAACTTTTGAAATATGGATACTCCTCAAATGTATTTAGAGTGATCGTCACCTTAATATTTTACGATAGTTAACCTCTAGAAGATAGTCTTTGAAGTGGTCCTCCACCGACAAAATTTTTAACATTGAATTATTTCAGAAACCATGTTATTTGGGGTGATCCTCGCCTGAAAATTCTTCAAAATGACATGCATCTAAAAGTTATTTTGAGTTGTCCTTCCTTAAACATTTTTAAAATTTGGATGACCTAGGAAGCTATTTAGAGCTTTCCTCCCCTGACTTTTTCTGCCAGTTAGATGCCTCTAGTCTAGTAGTTGTTTGAAGCGGTCTTATTATTATTAGCACCGCGTCTTACTACCCGTTCGGGTTATACGCACTTACGCTAATGTGAAATGGTAGGGTGATTGTGAGATGAAATGAAGGACCTACAGTTTAACGTGGAATCCGAACCACGGTGGAGGCCTGGCATTCCCCACATTCACAAGATGTCTTGTCAGAGGTGAAGGAAGGGTTTGGTAATCAGATAAATCTGTGCCGGGACCGAGGATTGAACCCCGGCCGCCAGCATAGAAGTCTGACACCTTACCCC
>CABFVX010003678.1:22984-39937 GCA_902151425.1 Timema shepardi | reverse complement strand
CCCCCCCCCCCCTCCCCCCCCCCCCCCCCCCCCCAATAGGTGCGTCCCTGGGCCCAGATAAAGATAAACGACAACGTGAAAACTACTTTTTCAGTTTCAATCGGGTCATGTAACATCGATATTTATCAAAATCTAGAGTTCTATTTTTTTATTTATTTTTTACGACCATGATAATTCTCTCTTCGATTGGTCAGGAGAAAAAAGTATATCTAGAAGCCATATCGTGGAACTAGTACGATGAAACGTCGCTAGATGGTAGCGTGTTGTCAAATATCTGGCGATAGTCTGGTTCCAACGGGTTTTGGAGCAATAAGAACGAATGAGCCAAAAGACGAAAAGGTGTAGTTCAGGGTGGTAGACGTGTTGATAGTTGAATAGTAGAACAGCAGTGGGCAGAAGGCTAAATAGATTTAGTCGGCGCGGTGGGGCGACTCGAACTAGTTGTATAGTGTTTATTGGGACGGTACGGTTTGAATTTTTTTTCTATGAAACTTTTTTTTTTTCGATGCTGCCGGGTGTGAAATCTGTACAAGCAAACAAAACTTGTTATAATATATTCTCTTCTATTCTATGTAGAATTAACATATAAATATGATGCTTTTTTTTAGAATAATCATCTGAAAAGACATAAACACTTGACTTTCATTGTTAACGCTAAGAATTCGAACCCTTACTTTTAATTTAAAATGTGAATATTACAAAAAAAATTAAGCGAGTTTGGACGTTTTTTGTTTCAAAATGAAACAAATTATATTCGGCGTCACCTTTGCTGTGTTTTTTTCGTTAATTCTTAGAGGAGCTGCTGAAGAAGTCGAACTACCTGTGATAGAGGAAGGAGGTAAATTTAAAAGCACTTGCACGATTATTTATATATTTGTTATTTCTTTTCTTAACGTTTGCATGACAAAAAAGAAAATATTCATTATTTTCCACATATTTTATTTAATTGTTGTGAAGGTTTTGTGGGGTACTAAGGGGTTTGTTGATTTTGGGTGTCGAGGGGTAAGTCACACAGTTTTTTTGGCTGACCCGTTGAAGGGGTTGTAAATATGCAGCTAGTGGCTGCGAGCGATCAATAGACAAGCCTAGTACAGAAAGGAAATGGTTGGGAGCGCTAAGCATGCTAGACCGGCGAGTTGCCTCTACTGGGCGGGTCGCGACTCATACCGACCGGCATGGTTGCTTACTTGATTACTTACTTGATGAACGGACGATGTATTTCTCGTACTGGATCCAATAGGGAAACTTTTATTGAATTAATGATGTCAATTAGGACCAGAGCAAGGGTTAAACGCTACTAAGGCGAGACTTAAAATTCGTGTCCCAGTTTTATATTGTAACCTGGATACGTAAAGAGGTGGGAGGGGGTGGATTTTATTTTTTAATCAATATATTATGGGAAATGTAATATATTGTAATTGTAAAATCTATATATATATTTTTAAATGGTAAGTTACAATCGCACAAACTATCTTATTGTGTATTATGGCACCGAAAATAATTAAAAAAAAAAAGATTTTGAGTAAACTATCCTTTAGTATGTTTTTCTCATAAAATCAAACACATCATCTTGTTAATCACAATAATCACTCTTTCTATCTCTTTATATACATTTTAAAACAAATTGTACAAATATGGTTGTAGAAATTCAAATTTTCAAAAATTAATTATCAGTTAACTACCCTAAGATTAGTTGTTTATAAAAATAAAAACAGAACTTATTCTTATTTATTATAAGCCCCATTTTCAATTCGATATTCATAGTTAATTTCCACAAAATTCAAAATTTCTAAAATTTGTTATAAGTAAACTATCATTAAATTGATTTATTTTAGATAAATAAAGATACATTATTTGTAAAATAGTCCCCCGATACCAATTCTAAATCAAATCGTTAGAGCTATCTTAAAAAAAAACAAATTTTACAAAAATCTTTCATTAGTAAATTTAGTTAAAAATGTGCTCACGGTGGGGATGTAAATAAAGTCTATTTCAACATTAAAAATGCTACTACAACGTATTTTTTTAATACGCCCTTGGTGGTTTTGGGGTCACCTAACGACCCTTGGTTCGTGGGTTCAAACCCAACCGGGGAAACGGATATTTCTTGAGTGATAAAAATTTGTAGCACAACTTCTTTCGGAGGGAACTAAAGCCGTTGGTCCTGTATCAATTGTGGCGTGTAAAAGAACCCTGGAAGATATGTTAAAATACCTTTCCCGGCAAAATTGGTAGGTCCTTTCGCTCTCGCTCATAGAAATTATCGTGTTCTGTTATAACCAGTTGGTTCAGAAAGTGCACGTTAAATATCTTGAATAAATGAAAAAAAATATGTAAATGATAATAATATTTATTTTGCAGCTTAACTTCTTAGTTAGCAACAGAACCGTAAAAAGGGAGTGGGAACCATCAAGACAGATTTTTTTTTCTCATAAATTTAAAAATGTGAAATTAATTTAAACGCATAGTTAAAAAAGATGTGTGAAATTTAAACTTAATTATACTTCAAGTATAAAATGGTGACTAAATGAAACCCCTATTAAAAGAGAATTCCAATCAATCATCCGAACGTCAGATCTATTTGTCTTGGCCGACTGTACATTTTACTATGATCATGGAATATCCGAGAAGATCGGCGCTGGCTACTGTAGAAGACGGATGCTGGGTCCATCACACCCTCCTCCATCACTCGGTACTCGATATTAATTATAAATAAAAAGTAGTCCATTCAAACTATTGTTTTTATTTCCTCTACAACCCCTATTGAAGCTCATACAATCACCACAGGCTGGGAAATAGGATTAGCTATATGATTTATTTTTTAATTAAAAATATTAAATTAAATTTAACATTGTTTTTACTATTTAATACCATTTGGAAATTCTGTATTGGGCAAAAATTGCAAGTAACAATACTAAGGGGTGACCTGGCGGTCTAGGGGTAAGGTGTCAGACTTCTGTACTGGGGGTCCAGGGTTCATTCCTCGATCCCGGCACAGATTTATCTGATTGTAAACTCTTCCTTCACCTCTGACAAGACGTGTATTAATAACAACTTGTGAATTTGTAGAATGGCAGGCCTCCACCGTGGTTCGGATCCCATGTTAAACTGTAGGTCCTCAATATTCATCTCACAATCACCCTACCATTACACATCAGCGTAAGTGCGTATAACCCAAACGGGTAGACGCAGTGCTAATAATAATAATAATAATAATAATAATATTATTATTATTATTAGCACCGCATCATACTACCCGTTCGGGCTATACGCACTTACGCTAATGTGTAATGGTAGGGTGATTGTGAGATGAAATGAAGGACCTACAGTTTAACGTGGAATCCGAACCACGGTGGAGACCTGGCATTCCTCACATTCACAAGATGTCTTGTCAGAGGTGAAGGAAGGGTTTAGTAAAATAATAATACTAAGAGCATGCATCACATCAGGCCGTGAAGTCATTCTAAAATGGTCAAAAACGGTATTTTCAATGAAGTTTGTATCCAAATATAATTTAATATTTCAACAATGTTCATTACCGTACTAGGAATATCTATTTACGCTTTTATCTCCATTAATGTTTAATCATAAATTATCTACGTGCAATAGTGTTCGTGTAAATTTATTATTTCTGACCATAATAATAATATTTAGCACCGCTTCTTACTACCCGTTCGGTTTATACGCTTTAAGTACTAATTACTCTAATGGATTAGGAAATGGGAAGGTTGAATTAGAGGAAGTGAACCCGCATTTGCGTGGAGTGAGAGTGGAAAACCATTTAGGAAAAACCACCCCCCAGTTCACCCGACCGAGATTCGAATCTCGATCTTCCCGTCCTCAGCAGTCGAGCTCAACACGACAAGCGCGTTAGCCAACTACGCCACCGAGGCGGGTTATTTCTATTCGTCTGTACCACAGCGTTGATGAGCATATGGTGGGCTCCTAATAAACTATTTTATAAACTATCTGCAACAGGTACCTATATTATAAAATTTGACACTGTTATCTGATCCGTTGTGACCGAGGGAAGGTGCAGATCTTTCTGTTTGCCCTGTAATTATTATTTTTTTCTTGGAAATAGTTCCTTTCGCTTCCCAACCTCCAGCCATGTGTGAGAAAATTTTGATTTCGTATATAAATATACCTTTATAATTTTATTTCGTTGTGAGCTCAAAATATATTTAATAATAATTATTTTATTTTGAAACAAGTTTTGAACCTTTTGAAATGGATTTTTCAAACATTTCGTGATAAAACTGTTCACGAAAAGTCGGTGGCTATAGTATATTCCATTAACGGTAGGAATTACTCTCTGAAAGGTCTTTTTTCCTACCAATATCCTACTCTATAGTAGATTTATGGTAGGGAAAAAGGCCTTTCAGAAGTCAGTTCCTACGGTGAATGGAATAATTTATTTAGCACCGCGTCTTACTATACGCTCGGGTTATAAGCTTAAGCACTAATTGCGCTAATGGGTTAGGAATTGGGAAAGTTGAATATAGAAGAAGTGAGCCCGCATTTGTATGGAGGAAGAGTGGAAAGCTGTTTAGGAAAAACCTCCCTCAGTTCACTAGAGTGAGATTCGAACCTTTATCTCCCCGTCCTCTGCAGTCTAGCTCATCACCAAACTAGCACGTTAGCTAACTACGCCACCAAGGCAGGTTGTTTCTATATTCATTTCTGACTATGTGTCATGAGCATATTTTGATAATAAACTCTTTAAATAAAGAGAAAAAGTTTTCGTTAAATTCCAGGACACCTTTAAAGATATTCAACAATTTGTTGATATTACCATGTGAAGAAAATTACACTTTTATGTTACTACTGGAGCGAGATTTTATTTATTTATTTTGACAAAAAAAAAGTTTTTACATAAAAACTGCAAAAATAATGACCTTAACTTGCGTTTAATACATTCCCATCTTAAGAATTTTATCAACTCTGAAACAAAGATTTAAGCACTCTCTATTTACCAAGAATTTGCCATTAAATGCTACGAGCAAGAAAGTTGGTTTCCAGTGTCGAAGCACGACCTTTTACAAAGTATTTACCATACACCTAAGCTATAAATCGTTCGTTCCTTCTAAATGATTACACTCATCCACCCAATTTTTTATTTACAAAAAGTACATCATTTATAAATGTAAATCTTAGATGGGACAAGAATTCAATAAGACCAAAACATAATAATACAGGTAATTGTTGGTCAATCAAGGAATGAAAACCATGAAGAGAGAAAATATTTTAAAATAGCTAGGAAGCAATAGTCAATGAGTGGAAATGTATTTAAACTACCCTCTACCCTGGACAAAAAGAGACATATTTAAATTACCCCCAACCCTGGACACAAAGTGACGTCAGCATTGGAGGAAATGACTCTATAGGTCTCGGTAACTCAGTCCCAACTTCAATCTATAATAAATATATAATTTTAATTTTATACTTTTTAGATTTTAGGACCAATATTTGTAATTTTTATTGGAATAACTATTCAACTATTAAGTCACAATGGCAAAGAAACTTCCCATGAGGTAATTTATATCTGAGAATTTTACTACAGTAAATTTGTTATTACTAATTTATATTCATTAGCCAACTATGAAGAAGTCGGGATTCGAAAGTTAGACTTACCGACTCCACCACCCTGATAGAAGCACAACGTGGCCTCACTTCAGAGTTGAGATAGACCCTCTTTTGTTTACGCGTCTCATTGAGCGTTACTAAATGTCACGTATGCGCAGTTTGAAGCTCCCAACAGGTTTTGTATCCAGTCACATTTGTGAATACTCTTGTTCTAGACGTTTAATTTATATATCTACAAGAGTTAGCCCAAGCGAACACCCCCTATTGAATGACTTATCTCATTTAAAAAAATGTTTATTTCTCGTCTTAAGCTTCTCCCAGTGTTGGCATTGTATACTATAACTCCTTTCCGCCATCGGTTGCTATGGATACGGACGGATGTGACGTCATGACACCCACGTCACATTGTGCGTATGCGTTTGTCCTGTTCCCGGAACTGAATTGTTAGTGCGCTTCGCAACTAATTTACTGGCTATTAGCGAATTAACTTAGGGCATATTTTCAAGGGCAGACACAGCGGCCAAACCCCAGACCGTTAATGTTGCACTTGGTGAACTGAAGAAACTTGGTTAGATTCACGACGGCTCTGAATAAGGGATCTACATTTTTCTATATAGGTTCGGCACTAGGTGGGTGTCTAGTTTTAGGTTTACTGTCTCAAGTTAAGTGAGTTTGTAAGTCATTTGAGGATATAATATGTATTTAGAAAGTTTACTTTAAATTCCCCAATTAATAATTATATTTACACCTGGATCGGTGGCAGCATGGTCTAAGGCATGAGATTGGAGAAACTTTTGACAATGTCTACACATTACATGAAAAGTGAACTCTGCCAGAATTATAAATAGGAAACCTACCCAGTAACACACCCAACCTTTCCGGGGACCTTTTCGTAGCCCTTGGCTACCTCCGAGGGGCTATGCGGTCCCAAACCTCCTCCCAGTTGGCTGGAGACCTCCAGTTCGTTTCTCTTGAGGTCCGGATATCTAAATCATCTCAAGGCTCGAGCGTTGAAAGCCTCATCTGATACTTTACAACGAGAACAATGGACAAGGTCGAAACGAATTATCAAAATAAAGACTTTTTGATTATGGATAATGTTTTATTAAAACATACTCAAAGATAAAGAAAGAGATGGTGAGGAGCAGATAACAGAAAGTGTGCAAATGAGAGGAGAAGAATGGAAGGAATTAAAGGAGGAAGAATGGTGGAAGGATAGAGGAAGATGGAAGCATTCTACTAAACTGACTCAGACACAGGCTGGAAAAAATTTGATGATGATGATGATGATGATGATGATGATAATGTACGATACAATAGATGATTTAGTAAAAGAAAAGTGTTATTAATACACAGCGATGTTTTTGTGGGTGCTCGGAACGGTTATAAGAATAATGGAGAATATTTAATTACCATACCTGACTCCTAGACTAGCAACACATGTGTGGAGCTAAATCAAGCTGACGTCACGCCGAGGGCTCGTATTGGTCTTTAATAATATGATAGCGCACCAATCATGGAGAGATGGAGCAATAAGAGCAGTTAAATTGGTTTGAAATAAAGATTTTTTATATTAATTAGTTTTCTACCATAGGTTCTTCTTGTTACATGTTCAGGTAATACACATAATACACATGTGGGTTAGGGACGAGGAAGGTTGCATTTAGAAGATGTGTACCCGCACTTGCGTGAAGGTAGATTGGAAAATCATTTATGAAAAAAGCCCCCTCAGTACACCCGGCCAGGATTTGAACCCCGATCTCCCTATAATCAGTAGTATTGTATAACACGAGAGTGGCACCTTAGACAATTAGTCCATTGAAGCAGGCTTTAATTAGATAAAATGCACCCCTTTTTTCGAATGAAAAATTTAAAAACGATGAAGATACATAATCATTATTGACAATATCTGTGAAAAGGCCGCACCGAGCCCTTAAAAGGGCTGAAGACTCCCCAGCCCTGGTCGAAGGCGTCAATTTTGTAATAGACTAGACTGCCAAAAACCGGGAGATCAGTGTTCGAGTCCTGGTTGGGAGTACTGAGGCTGGTTTTTCCTTAATGGTTCCTCTAACTTCAACCTCTCATCCCTAACACACTATTGTGGGTAGATGATATTAACCGCTTCAGCGACCACGTGATCTAACGCGCTACTCTCGTGTTAAACTAGACTGCCGATGACAGGGAGATCGAGGTTCAAATCTCGGTCGGGTGTACTGAGGGTGTTTTTCCACTCTCCCTCCACGCAAATGCGGGTAAACTTCCTATAAACATAACCTTTCTGATCCCTAAAACATTAACGTAATTAGTACATCACCGTATAACCCGAACGGGTAGTAAGACGTGGTGATAAAAAAAAGAGTACATATGCTTATAATATGAACGGGTAGTAAGACGCAGTGCTACAAAAAAGAGTAAGCTTTTGTTTGGATTTATGAAGTTAAGACTTGTTTCAAAATGAGTGAAACTTGCAGCGCGGATGGAAAATCCAGAATCTTGTTCAAGACATTTACTGGAAAACCTAATGGCAATAAACCATTTGGAAGACTGGATTCTTCATTGGCTGAACATTTACGTTTTGAAAATGAATAGAAATCCATTGTGTGTAACTTAAACCAAGTTGGTAAAAGTAAAAATGTTGATATATATCTGTTAAAGCGTTCCAAACTCGCAAAGAGCTTAGTTCTTTCTCTGTAACTGACAGACAAGAGAAAGGAGATATTTCCGAGCTAAATCTAATTTGCCGGTGGTCTTGCCTAATTATCTTCTCGGAAATTGGCAGGTGGAATGTGAACATTTTCCAACGACAAGTCGTACTGCGTAGTTGCAAGTCTTTAAACAGTTCATTATTCAAAGTTTTAATACATTTACTGACAAGTCTTTAACTGAAATATACTCTAGTGTTACAACACGCTGACAGACTTGAATCGAAGCGTTTTCATAATTTTCGACACACTGACAGTTCATAGCTTAAAGGTCCTGTCGGCCAGAACACATTGACAGTTTATAGCTTAAAGGGCCTGTCAGTCAGAACACATTGACAGTTTATAGCTAAAAGGGCCTGTCAGCCAGAACACATTGACAGTTTATAGCTGAAAGGGCCTGTCAGCCAGAACACATTGACAGTTTATAGCTTAAAGGGCCTGTCAGTCAGAACACATTGACAGTTTATAGCTGAAAGGGCCTGTCAGCCAGAACACATCGACAGTATATTGCTGAAAGGTCCTGTCGGCTAGAACACGTTGACAGTGTATAGCTGAAAGGGCCTGTCGGCCAGAACACATTGACAGTATGTAGCTGAAAGGTCTTGTCGGCTAGAACACGTTGACAGTTCATATCTGAAAGGACCTGTCACCTAGAACACACTGACTGTTCATATATGAAAGGTCCCGTCGGCTAGAACACATTGACAATTCATAGCTGAAAGCGCCTGTCAGCCAGAACACATTGACAGTTCATAGTTGATAGGTCCTGTCAGCCAGAACACATTGACAGTTTATATCTTAAAGGGCCTGTCAGTCAGAACACATTTGATAGTTTATAGCTGAAAGGACCTGTCAGCTAGAACACATTGACAGTATATAGCTGAAAGGTTCTGCTGGCCAGAACACATTGATAGTCTATAGCTGAAAGGTCCTGCCGGCCAGAACACATTGACAGTATATAGCTTAAAGGTCCTGCTGGCCAGAACACATTGACAGTATGTAGCTGAAAGGTATTGTCGGCTAGAACACATTGACAGTTTATAGCTGAAAGCGCCTGTCAGCCAGAACACATTGACAGTATATAGCTGAAAGGTCTTGGCACCTATAACACACTGACAGTTTATACCTGAAAGGACCTGCTGGCCAGAACACATTGATAGTCTATAGCTGAAAGGTCTTGTCGGCTAGAACACATTGACTGTTCATATATGAAAGGTATTGTCGGTTAGAACACATTGACAGTTCATAGCTGAAAGGACCTGTCACCTAGAAAACATTGACAGTTTATAGCTGAAAGGTCCATCCTTTAGAGCATGAACAATATACTAGTGTTTCTCAAAAATCAATTATTGCCAATTTAAATAAATAAGGTTTCAGTACAAAAGAGGTTGTGTTTTCCCCCACAGAGACAAACAGTTCAACCACATTCGTAGCCTAGTAATTAGCAAGTCATGAGAACATAAGAACAATTCACACCATCGTGGAACAAGTGGTTTTTATGAACACGTGTGCATGTGAAATGGTGAAGGTTTCGGATCTAAAGCAGAAGAAAATAAAATTTTCAAAAATGTTAAGCTTGCCAAAAAAATAATCACTCTGGCATATTGTAACACTTAAGGTTGTTGCTTACCTGTGACGTCATTACAAATCAAGATAGGACTATCCTGTAAATGTATTCAAGTTTTATTCGGCAAGTTTTAAAGATTAAAAAACATTGATACAAGTTCCATCACATTCTTAAATAATTCTAAAAATGGTCTTACACTGTCAGAAAATGATTTTTTTTATCTTGAAATAGTTTGTTTTGTAAACGTGTATTTTTTCACAAAAATATCCTCTAGGAGTCTTCCTGCCAGGATGTAGATTAAAAAATGTCATGGTAGCAAATGTCTATCTAGAATAGGAAACAAGAAAGATTTAATTCTAAAAAGCAAGTAAATGTTTACAAGGCACAAATAGTATAGTGAGTGTGTAAACTCGTCAGAGGAAGAGGGGAAGTGTTATCAGTAGATAAACAAGAAGTGAACTGCTCATTTTCTTCCCTCTCGTTCTATCTCGTACATTGGTGTCTAAGTGTGATACTGCTTAGACTGCTTAGGTGCGCCAAGTTAAGATGCAACCTGCTTAGCAAAATAGCTTCGAAATCTCCAAGTAGGTAACGTCGTTTACAATTATATTTTCCAAAAAAAGTTCACTATTCGGATTTCAGGTATTAAGAAGATTCCGCATTTAGGGTATAATACAGTGTTATTCAACCTGGGGTACGCGAGGACATCTTAACGGGTACGTGGGTTTGTCAGGAGAAATACAAGAGCAAGGTGAATGCGGTTGGAATGAGATATTCAAGAAATGTGTGTGAAAAAACTCGTCTGGACAGAGTTAATGATGAATGGGTGCTAAAGGAGTGTGGCTTGAAAGGGAATCCAATAGATCACTGTGAAAGAAGTGTCTTACGTTGGTTTGGGCATGCTGAGAGGATGAGTGTGGATCGAGTGAAGAAGAAAATATATGAAGGTAGAGTGTGTGAATAAAAGAAAGGAGGGGGCCATGCATGACGTGGCTAAATGGTATAGACGAATGTGTGTAAAAAGAGAAACATTAATAGTTTTAAGAATAAAAGAGCATGTATGACTCGGTGTGTGGATATTGAAGGGAGTATGCAAGGATAGGGAAATGTGGAGACTGTTAGGATGGATTTTAATTACGGCGATGTTTTTTTTAGTTATATGCACAGTTGCTTGCCTACCTCGTAAGGGAACGGCGTGATTATGTGTGTATGTATGTATATGTGTTTGTATGCGTGTCTGTGTATTTTCCACTGCCGGCTGGCTAGGATTGTTGTAGCTTCATATGCCTTTTAATCTACCTTAAGACTAGGACAGGCACAACATCCAGTCCCCAGCCGTTAATTTGTCAATGTGAAACGGTTAACCCATATTTTTATCAATTATATATTTTAGGCTATGTCGAGAATCGAACCCGGGACCCTTAGCCCAGTAGACAGACACGCTACCGACTGAACTAAGGTGTCGGACTCGTTTATTTACAATATTTATTATATATAATTTAATGATGAACCCTGAATAATCAGGGAGGACCATATTTAGGGTTAATCACAAGATATTCTAACGTAAGGACATGAGTCCTGGGAGCGCCATTTATTTGTTTTAAATGTTAATTATAAAATAGGTATGAATCTTCTTTGGTGGATACAGTAGCCCCATGGCTTCTTTGGTGCTGACTGACAGCTGACTTCCGACAGTTAACATTTAGGTATATACCTAAATTTTGACTGTCAGAAGTGACAGCTGCTAAACACATGTTTTTACAGATAATATGGTTCGGCGTAGGGATAAGTAATTTGGTCTGGTAACTTTTCAAAGTCGTCAGCTGTAAGCTGCCAGTCAGCACCAAAGAAGCCATGGGGCTACTGTACATGGTCTTAAGTTGCTATTTTCACAGTAGACTGGACTGCCGATGATGGGGAGATCTAAGTTCGAATCTTGGTCAGCTGTACTGAGGGTGTTTTTTTCAATATTGTTCTCCACTTTCTCTCTGCGCAAATGGGGGTACACTTTCTTTCAATATAAACTTCCCAATTCATAAAACCGTTATCGTAATCAGTACATAGGCATATGACCCGATTGGTTAGCAAGAAACTGTTCTATAAAACCTAACAAACGCCCTTAGTTTTATCCACCATAAATTATAATGTGACATCATTCCAAGGCTTATTGTTTCATCCTAAGCTGAGACCTGATGTTGACAAAGCCACGTGGAAATCTATGCTCTGGTTTGCTACTGAACGGACCTCAATGGTGTCCTTTCACTAAATAGTCCTTCCTTTGTTTTGTATTAAACTTGTTTTAAAATGACCATAACTAAAATCATCCCTTCATTTGATTTAGAAATGATACATTAAGCTTTTCAAGTGCTATTCAAATTTCAACAAACGCCTGACTCAGCGTTGAAACACCACATGATACAGTTCTTATCACATGTTAACATCAAGTCAGCAAAGTCCAGTCGACACTTCATCTCAGCAGTGTTAAGAGAGTGTTACATGGGGAGGCGTTTTATGCGTTTGGAAATCCTGAATTTTTGAAGAAGTGGTTATATATTTTTAAATATGGTTTTCACCAAAATGTAGGCGAAAGCTATCAACAGGTCCCTATCTAGCTACGAAGTTTAAATTGTTTTAAGAATATTCAACTACGCTTTACGAGAATATTTGTACTTCTGAGAATAAAGTAAAACGTAGAGACCTATAACTTACCTTCCTCTATCAAATAAAGTCATGTTTTGATAGGGTCACAACAGAAAAGTTTGAAGAAAATGCGGGATTGTTTTTTAAGGTTTTATATAAGTTACCAAACATTTAAAAAAACTTTTAAAAACTTTAAAAAACTTTTTAACTGGTCAAAACTTAAGCCTAAATTTTGTTGAAAACCATTTTAAGAAATATCAAACCATTTCTTAAATAATCCAGAATTTCGAAACAGCTGCAACACTTTCAGTGCTCCCCCCCCCCCTCCCCCCCCTTGTAACACCCCTAAGTGAAGGTTGTGAGTGTTGAGTGCTTCCCGTCTGTGGTATTTGCTGAGTCTGGCCTGAGTTTTGTTAAACATAAGACAGGAAATTTAAAAGCATTAAAAGATACAAAAACTCGTAGTGACCTACTTTGCTATGATAATGAATATACATGGTTGTTCCCGTTTAAAATATTGCACTCTTGTTTCACCATTCATCTAGGTAGGTCCTTCGCGTAGTGATATGGGAATGTTTGTTTACTTCTAATCTGAGGTTAGGATGAACCAATAATAGTAAAATGATATCAACGTTGACCGTATATAAGTGTTGTATATTTTGTTAAAAGGTCCTACTATAGTCAAGTTTAGTTCTAATAATTATAAAGACACGACCTTTTGTTTTTTTCTTCTTGCGGCATGTCATCTAACTCCGACTCAAGGTCAAACGCAGAGCTCGCGAGCTACATGTGTTAGCCGTGTCTCTTGGAAAGAGTTGGGAGACGTGTTTTGAACATCGAGCTCACATTGGTGAACACGCGGACTGAATGGCAGGCTCATCTAATGTGGTTTACCGGTGATGGATAGGTCGGGGTTCAAATACCGATTAAAGTGAACTGAGGTGTTCTTTTTTTCCCCCCTTGATGGTTTCTCTACACAATCAAGGGTACATTTCCTCTAAATTCTACCTTCCTTATCCCTATCACTAATTAGTACATGTGTTACCATCTAAACCCGATTCCAGGGCAAACTAGATCGGACCAGACCGAATTGATACATCCTAAGAGCTTCAGGATGTACTAGTTTAGCCTAGTCTAAATTCGCTAATCCTGAAATTTTGGCCTAAATCATAGGATAAATGAGTATAGCCTACAATCTGATTTGGCCAAACCAGGTTTAAGTTAGGTTAGGTTAGCTGACAACAATTGCGCGCGAACTGTGAATGATGAAACATGTCCAAGGTCGATTCATCGTATGGGTTACACTTACGCTAATGTGCAATTGTAGGGTGATTGTGAGATGAAATGGAGGACCTACAGTTTAACGTGGAATCCGAACCACGGTGGAGGGCTAGCATTCCCCACATTCACAAGATGTCTTGTCAGAGGTGAAGGAAGGGTTTGGTAATCATATAAATCTGTGACTGGACCGAGGATTGAACCCCGGCCGCCAGCACAGAAGTCTGACACCTTAGCCCTAGACCGCCAGGTCACCCTTATCCTAAAATCTGCAGGATGTATCAATTCGGACTAGTTTGTCCTGAAATCGGGTTTGGACTGTAACATATATATGGACTAAGTTTTGTTATTACCACGTCTTACTATCCGTGCGGTTTATATGCTTATGTATTAATCACGCTAATGATTTTAAGGATGAGGAAGATAATATTTAGAGGAAGTGTACCTGCAATTTTTTTAATGGAGGGAGGGTGGAAAACCATTTTGAAGAAACCACCCTACCGAGACTCGAACCTCGATTTTCCCATTATCAGCAGTCTAGTCTACTGCGAGGGTAGCGCGTTAAACCATGCCGCCACCGAAGTGGTTTAGGCTAAGAATATTTAATAATTATAAGCCTACTTTCTCACGACCTCTTGGAGAAAGAAAGTATTATCATAAAAAAAATCGAGCTCGAGTTTTTGATAAATGTTGAAGTTTCATGACCCCCTGAAAACAAAAAGTGGTTTTCGCAATTCCGTCTGTCTGTCTGTCTGCACCTTGGGCTGGAGCTAAAACTATTTTGCAGATAGGGCTAAAACTGGGTTTCTAAGGTTTGCCTAACTTTCCCTTAGAGGTGTATTTGGAATTAGATGTACAACATTAAATTTAATGGTAGCTTACTTGATGTCCAAAAAAGAAAAGCTATTTTCTCAAAATCCGTTCTAACAAACATAGTGCATCTAATTTTTCCGGGAAAATGACTTAGAGGGTAGTTTATATAAGAAATTTTATTCAATTTTAAGATATTTCTGCAACTCTTCGAGATACGAAATACAAAGTTGTAGGAGTTTCAAAAAAAACAAACTTTCAGTTGAAAATTTGTAGCAAACAAATAGCTTTAGAACCATAATCAATTAATTATATATTTTAAATTGAGGTCGACTTTGGTGGACCTGTGTTAAAATGCTCGCCTCAGGACCCAATGTTCGTGGGTTCAAAACCAGCCGGAGTTGATGGATTTTTCTTGAGCGATAAAAATGCGTAGCACAACTTCCTTCGGAGAAGAAGTAAAGTTGTTGATCCCATGTCGATTGTGGTTAAATCGGATTTTGTGAAAAAGTGATTTTTCTATTATTTTTTTTACCTTTGTGACCTGGTGGTCTAGGGGTAAGGTGTTGGACTTCTTTGCTGGGGGTTCTGGGGTTCAATCCTCGGTCCCGGCACAGATTAATCTGATTCCAAAACCCTTCCTTTACCTCTGACAAGACGTGTATTAATCACAACTTGTGAATGTGGGGAGTGCCAGGCCTCCACCGTGGTTCGGATTCCATGTTGAACTGTAGGTCCTCCATTTCATCTCACAATCACCCTACCATTACACATTAGCATAAGTGCGTATAGCCCGAACGGGTAGTAAGACGCAGTGATAATAATAATTATTATATTATAATAATAATAAAGGTTTACCCTTAAGTAAACTATCCTTAATTTCAAGGTTAGCTATCTAATTCCAAAAATCCATCTGGAGAACCTTATTAAAATCATAGATACCAAGTTTTAACCCGATTGGTAAAATGGTTTAGGCTCTAGGACAGACAAACAGACAGACGTTATCGTGAAAACAACTTTTTCTGTTTCAAGGAATCATGAAACGTCGATCGATATTCATCCAAATCTTGAGCTCGGTTTTTTTTTTCTACAGTCACAATACATCTCCCTTCTAGGGGTCGAGAGAAAGTAAAAATGACACGTGTCATGAATAACGTGACGTAATAAAATATTTTTTTCTCTATCTTAAAAAATAGCTGAGATATCGCCCTAAGCAGTTATCTGTGCCAGCCTGCATGTAAGGTTATCATAGTTTTACTTTAGCCTCGTATAGGGTGTAGTGGAATGTTATCTGTTATCAGAAGTAGTTGGTAACTCGACCACTAGGGCTTAGAATGCTAATTTTTCAAAGGGGTGTCCATTAGAAAGTAGACCTCATGTATCAATGTGTTTTTCGGTGGCCGCATGGTATTAGGTGCTACTCTTGCAGGTGTACTGAGGGTGGTTTTGCCTAAACGGTTTGTCACTCTCCACGCAAATGCGGGTACACTTTATATAAATTCAACATTACTCAGTCATAACCCATTAGTGAAATTTGTACATAAGTGTATAATCCAAACGGGTAAGATGAGGTGCTAAAGAAATAACTAGATTTTGATATTTTCATTTTAATAACAATTTTACATTTTTAAGGATTCGAATTTGGATTCGAGAAATATAAGAATCGATCCAACTATAATATATATAACTATTTTATCTGTTTGGGGGGGGATAATCTAAAATGTTTAAATGTTTTTTTTTAAATTACTTCGTTTTATCAGCTGTTCAGGTTATACGCATTTAATTATGATAATTAATTGCATGAAGTAGGGATGAGGAAGGAAGCATTTTAGAGGTAATATAATCGCATTTGCCTGGAAAGAGAGCGGAGAACCATTTAGGTGGAAAAACACTCTTAGTACACCCGACCGGAATCAAACCATGATCTCTACGTCATCGGAATTCTAGTCTACTGCGAAGAGTGATGCCTTTTGTTTAGGTCTGAATTATAAGTATTTAAATTACCGGACTCCCTCCTTATTTTCGATTATATTCCCTGTCATTTCCCGGACATAAGAAAATTCCCTGACTTTCCCAGGTGTTTTACTTGCTGTTTGAAGCCACCATGTCCTTACATTCACCAATTAAAGTAGTTTATATATAGATTCGGTGACCTGGTGGTCTAGGGGTAAGGTGTTGGACTTCTGTGCTGGCGGCCGGGGTTCAATCCTCGGTCCCGGCAAAGATTTATCTGATTGCCAAACCCTGCCTTCACCTCTGACAAGACATCTTGTGAATGTGGGGAATGCCAGGCCTCCACCGTGGTTCGGATTCCACGTTAAACTGTAGGTCCTCCATTTCATCTCACAATCACCCTACCATTACACATTA
>CABFVX010003678.1:0-22065 GCA_902151425.1 Timema shepardi | reverse complement strand
CCCTCATACTCACTATCACCATCATACTCACTATCACCCTCATACTCACTATCACCATTATACTCACTATCACCATCATACTCACTATCGCCCTCATACTCACTATCACCCTCATACTCACTATCACCCTCATACTCACCATCACCATCATACTCACTATCACCCTCATACTCACTATCTCCCTCATACTCACTATCACCCTCATACTCACTATCACCCTCGTACCCGCTATCGCCCTCGTACTCACTATCTCCCTCATACTCACTATCACCCTCATACTCAGTATCAGCATCACCTCATCTCATCGTGACATGGAAAGAGCCTCCACGGAAAGGATGTACTATTAGTACATTAGTACGTCCCCTGGACAACGGTACATTAGTACTGGATAATATTTACACTAACTGGGCTACGAATGATGTAGCCCAGACGCGCATTGTTAATACTTATCACTGTAGGGACCGGATTTTTACTATTTGCCTTTTATTTTCCTTGGTCGTAAAAAGTAGGCAGTTTAGGAGTTTACACACTCACTATACTGTTTGCGCCTTGAAAACTTTGACGTGCTTTTTAAAATGACATTTTTCTTGTTTCCTATTCTAGCTACAACGGAATGTTTTAACCTACATCCTGGCAGGAAGATTCTTAAAGGACATTTTCATGACCAGGCTAAATAGCCTGAGTTGTTGAAGATTCATGAAATATAAGTTTACAGAAAAACTACTTCAAAATAAAAATAATAAATTAGTGACACTATAGGACTATTTTTAAAATTATTTAATAATTTATGGTTTTTGCTTCAACTTTATATCTTTAAAACTCGCTGAATAAAACGTAAATTCACTAACATGAGAAATACTATCTTGACCTGCCATGACGTCACAGGAAGGAAACGTTTTAATTGCTTATTCTGGTGCCTAAATCCCATATTTTAATGCATATTTTAAATCTTTTAGGTGCCTAAAATTCCGCTCCCTGATCAGTAATTATCAGTGGCCATTTTCTAAACATGCCTTAAATTCATTTAACTACTTTAATTACAAATGTCTAGAAAACTTCACCAATTAAAGGATACTGGCAAAACCATTCAGAATACTTAGGTTAAAATAGCCAGTGATTTCAGGTTGCATCTGTAGTTGAAGTTGATGAGAAGGGGGGAGGGGGGTTCGGTAAGGTCTCTGGGGCTTTTTCCCATCCGAAGATAAGCCCCAGAGGTTCTGGTGATGCGTCTAGTTCTAGCTGTATTACCTGCCTAGGTTAGGTGTTATCTGTGGGGTGAGACGGGCTCTTGAGACGTTTGGTTCTAGGTGTATTACCTACCTAAGTTAGGTGTTATCTGTGAGGTGAGACGGGCTCTTAAGACGTCTGGTTCTAGCTGTATCACCTAAGTTAGGTGTTATCTGTGGGGTGAGACGGGCTCTTAAGACGTCTGGTTCTAGCTATATTACCTACCTAGGTTAGGTGTTATCTGTGGGGTGAGACGGGCTCTTAAGACGTCTGGTTCTAGCTGTATTACCTACCTAGGTTAGATGTTGTTCGAGCTGTATTACCTACCTAGGTTAGGTGTTATCTGTGGGATGAGACGGGCTCTTAAGACGTCTGGTTCGAGCTGTATTACCTAACTAAGTTAGGTGTTATCTGTGGGGTGAGACGGGCTCGTAAGACGTCTGGTTCTAGCTGTATTACCTACCTAGGTTAGGTGTTATCTGTGAGGTGAGACGGGCTCTTGAGACGTCTGGTTCGAGCTGTATTACCTATCTAAGTTAGGTGTTATCTGTGGGGTGAGACGGGCTCTTAAGACGTCTGGTTCTAGCTGTATTACCTACCTAAGTTAGGTGTTATCTGTGGGGTGAGACGGGCTCTTAAGACGTCTGGTTCTAGCTGTATTACCTACCTAAGTTAGGTGTTATCTGTGGGGTGAGACGGGCTCTTAAGACGTCTGGTTCTAGCTGTATTACCTACCTAAGTTAGGTGTTATCTGTGGGGTGAGACGGGCTCTTAAGACGTCTGGTTCTAGCTGTATTACCTACCTAAGTTAGGTGTTATCTGTGGGGTGAGACGGGCTCTTAAGACGTCTGGTTCTAGCTGTATTACCTACCTAAGTTAGGTGTTATCTGTGGGGTGAGACGGGCTCTTAAGACGTCTGGTTCTAGCTGTATTACCTACCTAAGTTAGGTGTTATCTGTGGGGTGAGACGGGCTCTTAAGACGTCTGGTTCTAGCTGTATTACCTACCTAAGTTAGGTGTTATCTGTGGGGTGAGACGGGCTCTTAAGACGTCTGGTTCTAGCTGTATTACCTACCTAAGTTAGGTGTTATCTGTGGGGTAAGACGGGCTCTTAAGACGTCTGGTTTGAGCTGTATTACCTACCTAAATGTATTGTTAGGTGCTATTTGGGGTGTTGTTACAGAATATTAGAATAATAGGTCCCACAGAAGTAACGGCTAATATTGTATTTGCATTCAACCTCTTGCCAAAGCAACTCGGCCTTCGCTTATCTGGCCACTCGCCTAAAAAGATGGAGCTCAGGCTAAGACTATTTTTGTCAAAGTATCTGCTCGTAAGAACTATTTCTTTAAGACATGGTTATGAAGACTGCCGTCTACTTAAAGGTGCATATCTTAAAAATTGCTGTGTCTTATCTTTGAAACTAAACTATTTTTACTGTTTGATAAAGTTTTTAGCTTTCACTTTTATTAAATCAAAGCTTTCTCTAACTCAAAAATGAAATCGACTGTTATGAATTTTAATAAAATGTCAGCTTACTGATGCCCCAAAGAGCTTAAATTTGGTATGGACGTTATGTAGGATGCTTGATGAAAAATATCCTAAGATTGAAAATCCAAGATGGTGGACACATATAAATTGAATTCAATTTGGATGAAAATCGATATCTGATACGTTTGTCCCCCGATGTATGTTGTTTGTATAATAAATTACGTCTGAACAAATGGGATTGTCAAATACATAAACAACAGGAGACAGACTTCACGTGAAATTCCAAAATGCGGCTATTTGTGTCATTTAACCCCTAATAAAACATATTTAAATTGGTACCAATAATTTTTTGGATTCAGATTCTAAACAAAATCACTATCTCTGTGAAAGAATTCAGCGCAAGTGTAATGCATATCTCCAGTTCTTGATTGAGCCTTGCACAATCTTCTTGCACTGAGCGTACTGGTTCCTTCTTTATCATCATCATCATCACTATGGTGAACAGCTTTCAGCCCCTGGCTGGGTTGGTTTAGAACATAAGCCTCTCCTCCACACTCCTTATTCCCTTCAGCCATCTTTCCCTTGGTCTTCCTCCCACCTTTATATCCAATATCCTGCTGGCCATCCTTTCCCTCTCCATTCTTCTCGCATAGCCATACTACCTTAGTCGTGCCTTCTTTCTTCTATCCTGGAATTGCTCTCCTTTTACTATTCCTCTTCCTCTCTCATTTCTCATCCTATCAAATTTTGTCACACCAATCCTGCTTCTCAGTAATCTTATTTCACTCACCTGCATTTCGATCTTATCCTGTTCCTTCATTACACTGGTTCTTTGATTTATTAAAAACTTCACAGCTCCCAATCTGGTGAGTCTTGGGTTTATTACAAACATTAGCTGAAAGTAATTAATATCAACCTATACGTAAATAATTATTATTTGATTGTTAATACTCTATTATCATTAGTTATTTCCAGTTAGTAGTTGTGGCCAACATTAATAACATTTTACTTTATTATTTGTGTTATTGGTGACCTGGTGGTCTAGGGGTAAGGTGTCAGACTTCTATGCTGGCGTCCGGGGTTCAATCCTCGGGCCCGGCAAAGATTTATCTGATTTCCAAACCCTTCCTTCACCTCTGACAAGATGTGTATTAATCACAACTTGTGAATGTGGGGAATGCCAGGCCTCCACCGTGGTTCGGATTCCACGTTAAACTGTAGGTCCTCCATTTCATCTCACAATCACCCTACCATTACACATTAGCGTAAGTGCGTATAACCCGAACGGGTAGTAAGACGCGGTGCTAATAATAATAATAATAATAATAGTTTGTGTTATTTTATAGTTATTGATAATGTCTATCCAAACTGACAGCTGCAGATAACATGACTTGACGTATGGATATATTAAAATTGTTTTAGTAACTAACTTCTACTATTCTTCCTACAAAAATCATACTATAACCTGTTTGTCTACTGAACTAAGGGTGCCAAGTTCGATTCCTGAAATGGCCGAAAAATGTATCATATGTGAAATGTGGTCTTTTCCCCTTTCGCATTGATTAATTAATGGCTGGGTGACTGGATCTTGTGTTTGTTCTAGATTTAAGTTAGTTTATAAGTGTTGTACTGATATAATTTGTCGCACATTAAATAAATTCAATAATTATTTTCGAATGTTAGCAATAAAGAATCTTCTACCAGCTGTCACTCACTACGTCGTAAGCCCTAGATTGGGTAAACAAAGGTACTAAAGGTCTGCTTTTTTTAAGGACCCTTAGTCACAAAATTTGATTATAAACCGTAAAATATAAATAGCTTACAAAAAATAATAATAACAAGACATTAAATGCCCTACCGTAATTTAAAGAAGGCTACCGATCCAAAACGACCTCTTCTAGTGTTAACAGGCAGTTAAATAAGATCGTAAAATATTTACTTCAAGCACACGTTTTACTTTGTATTAGTGTTGGAAAGAGGGAGGGTATTTCTTTTAGCAACGTTGTCAAATCTATCACGCTGACTGCTACTTAAAGATTGCACTAGCTACAGAGTCCTTATCCTTAATTCCTTAGTCCTTACCACTCCGTAGAAATTGATTCAACTTTAACTTTCTAAGGACCAATCGATACGGACTGCTAAGGACTACAAATCAAGTATCTAACGGTTCTGAACTGATTCACCATATGTCTGAAATACATTTGAAAATTTTAAATAGTAAGATCAAAAGAAAAATCATTAAAAAGGGGTATATAAAAATGTAATAATAAATATTACATATTTTATAAAGTAATAAGGCGATCATATTGTAATCTTTAAAAAATCATCTAAAGCAAGTCAATATGACGATTACAAAATATCCTTTATTTAATATTTAGCACCGCGTCTTACTACCCGTTCGGGTTATACGCTTTAAGTACTAATTACGCTAATAGATTAGGAATTGGGAAGGTTTCCATTTAGGAAAAACCACCCCCAGTTCACCCGACCGAGATTCGAACCTCGATCTCCCCGTCCTCGGCGGTAGAGCTCAACACGACTTGCGCGTCAGCCAACTACGCCACCGAGGCGGGTCCTTTACTTAAAGTTAATAGTTTTTGAGATACTTACTAATCTAATTCCTTTATTAAAGCGTCAATTTGATCAAATTAAAATAATATTGTAATTTAAAAAAAATGAAATTATAACAGAGCCAGAATCTGTTATTTGGAGCCCACAGTCCAATTTCTGTAAAAAGTTCCGTGACTTCAACACCCTTAAGGGCCGGTCTTATGACTACCGGATGAATATTGCTATTGAGAGGTTAAAGTTATCTACCAGATAAAAGTTATCAACCACTTATGTTTTACGCGTCTTGTGAACTGAATTTATCTGCCAGATAGCTATATGTAGAATAAATATATTTGTATGCATACAACGCAAGGTTGGTACGGTTTTTACTGGTGGGCGCATGCGTATAAGCCCTGCTGAAGCGCTACAACCTAGCCAGTGGTGAGAACGCTCAACATTTGTTAAATAATGGCGGCTAAACGAGTGTGAGTAAACAGATGGCGTCACGTGGGCGCAGAAGCTAAAATGTCTTGTAAGTACTAATTTCTGTGTCTGCCAAAATGTGGCCAATAGTTGGGTACAACGTTTACAAAATTTCATTCATTGTACTCACATTTAAATAATTTGTTCTTATATAAACATAACTCTACAAATAGCTTGTCAGTTTATATAAAAGTGGATTAAATGTTATAACTTTATATAGTTAGAGCCCGGGCCTGTGCTTACTAAACACGTGAACCATGATTTTAACCTAAAAACAGATTCTGATAGGCTAAACCTCATTAAAAACAACGCGTCAATATGGCAACAACCAATTTAACTTCCAGATAAAAGTTATCCGGAACTTAAACCTCCCTTTAAAAATGTGATGGATAAATACATTTTATCTGGGAGATAAATGTTATCTGCAGTCATAAGACGCACTTTTCTACCAGATTAATATTTATCTAGGAGTCATAAGACCGGCCCTTAGAAGAACTGGGGCGGTAAATATCTAGCGCATCCTCTTTGATCAAGCGTTAGCTGTTGTCTGCTCTTTACTTAACTCTCTGCTGCTCTTCCCGCTTCTTTATTTTATTTGTTATCGCATTATCAGTTAGAGATAGTTACGCCCATGGGATAGGATCTCTATAGGGGCCAGGGGTACAGTGTTAACTTCTCTTACAAATGCATTAGCGCTACTTTCGATGAAATACGATGTTGTTTTCTTTAATTTCCTACATTTAAGAATCTTAATTCATCGCCATTTTTTCATAAGTTACTTTAAAACCTCATTTGTAATAATTATTTTTAAGATTTTTGACTACCTATTAACACTTTAAGTACGTATAATTACAGTTTTGCATTAAAATATCTGCTGCTAGCTATTAGTTGATCTCCCATCCACCTTAAAGCTTAAATTCCTGTTCTAGAAATACTACATTACATACTGAATCTATTATTATTATTAGCACCGCGTCTTACTACCCGTTCGGGTTATACGCAACATACTGAATCTAGAATGACTGCACAGACCAATAAACCAAGGAGAGTGAAGTAAGTGACAACAAGGGTAGATTACTATTTTAGAGTTCTATCGGGTCATTAAATCTAGTGAAAAGTTATTGTTTTCCATCTTTTTAAAATTCGGTACGGCTTATAATTTTGTATTGGCGTGTATAGATTTTGGCAGTAAGAAGAAATAAGTTTTAGTCCTCAAAAAGTTCTTGAAAAGTCCTTAAATTTATGTTTCATGTCTGTAAGAACCCTGAATAATAATAATTTGATTAATTAATAATTATATTAATATTAATTAAGTATTGGTATTTTTATACATTATATGAAAATTGTTTATTGTGTTAATAAAAGGCGCTTGAATTCTTCATGCCATTAAAGATGATTTTATTATTAGAATTATTTATAGCTAGGGTCTATTATCATCCAAATTATTACAGAATATTTGGAACGAACAATCTATCAATATGTTGTATTGGTTTTTTTTGACGTAGGCTTATCTATAATTTATAAACTCGCCAATTATCAACACACGACTTAAACATTAACATAGCCTTGGGCAATAAGCCTAGTGCACAGATAAATAATATACCCAGATACCCAACCTCCAGGTTAAAATGTAATATACCCAGATACCCAACCTCCAGGTTAAAATGTTTGTGCTCTTTTTGGCAGCTTGAGTCCTTCAACACTAGGATCGCTGTGGCTAGTCCTATCATCACCCAGCAGTGACACTAGCGAAGCCCAGTGTTGAAGGACTCAAGCTGGCAAAAGAAGAGCAGCGAAACCTCCGTGAGGTTGAGAGTCTGTTTCTTACTTGTCTGTGGCCTAATACTACTACACAGCTAAGCTCTAGTGCCTAAATATTTACTAATATAATCTTAGTACAAACCAGTACACAAATAATAAATGTATTCGTGAACACTATCCAGGTTGGAACTCATTTCCCCCAATATACTTTTGGTTCACTAATCAAACCACTTATCCGCGTGAATAAGCAATTTTTTAAATTTTTTATGAACAATCTTAAAGAACAAATCTAAATTATAATCATTGGAATATAAAAAAACAATTGTTTTTATTTTGTACATTTTTTGTATATATTTTAAATAGCATTTTTTGTTCTTACCTTATGTTAAATGTGTATTAATTAGATGCATTTTATTTGAAAACTATAACCATTACCTGTACACATGGGTGATACTGTCGTACTTAATTAAATAGTCCAACCTTATCTCAGTCGGTAATGTGTATGTAAACTGAGCTAATGGTCCCGGGTTCGATTCCTGACATGGCCGAAAAATTTATCATTGATGAAATGTGGGTTTCCCCTTTTCACAGTGATGAATTAACTGCCGGGATGACTAAAATGTTGTAACTGATCTATATTATTTAAGTTAGTTTATAAGTCATGTGCTGATATAATCAGTTGGTTCAGAAAGTGCACGTATGAAAAAGACAGTATTTCATTCATTATAAAACAACGGTTACCGTCAGAGCTACCAAATTTACAATGGAAACTTTTGCGGGATTTGCTAAAAGCACACACCCTAGTTTTCGGCCATGTAGACGCATGCGCATGATGGATACAACATGTCTTCCATAAACAGATTGGACATTGATTTCCTTGTCTTTCAAAACAAAAACCAAACGAAATATATTAGCAAATTGAACGTGGTTTCATTAAATGTATTTTACAGATTCGTTCAAAGTTTAACAAGTATTCCTGATTTTTTTTAGAATTAAAGTTTTAATTAATATATTAATAAATATGTATTAAATTAATTTTATTTTGGCTGCTAACATCTATTCTCAAAACAAAAAATTAGAACATCTACCAGGAATGCGTGTCTAATATTTTGTAGTAGCTACTTCGTTGGTTATTTTTGGTTATAGTTTCCTGCATTATTTATTTCGTTGCAAGTTTATCTAATGAGTTAAGTACGGAAACATTGTCATTATGCATGTATGGAACAGTCATGCAACTGCTACCCCAAAGGAGCCGTTTTTAAATTACGTTCTACGTAAAGTTTTTTTTTTATCAATGTTTATTGTGCGACAGAAAATTTAAAAAAATGTTGAAACCTTCTGAAATGTTCCATTTTCATTTATTGATTAACTTTAGGTTAGTCACTAATTTTCACTGTTTTGTAGAAATTATTGAAATATATACGTATTTTGGCAAAGATAGTAAATTACAATACACATGGCAACTGATTTTTCTTTCTAATAATAATATTTTAAGTATTCAAAAAAATGTTATTTCTCCTTTGTTACCAATCCGTATGTCTTAAGATTAATCAAACGTTTAAAATAATCTAATTTAACAAATCATAAGAAAATACGTTGGATATAAGGAGGGTGGGGATCAAAAATCTTGAAAAAGAAAATCTTGCATAATTTAAGGACCCTAAAGCTATCTTTCACAAAAGATCCAATGTAAACAAGTTATTTTCCCGGCACATGGCTGCTAGGAAGGATGAGCGCAAGTCTGGCAACACTGTACTGGGTTTGAAAATCGAGTGGATGGTGGCAAGGGGATTTTCATCGACTTGTAAAACCAAGACCACACCACCCGATCATAGCCGAACCCAGCCGAGCGTTACAGTTGAATGACCTTAACTTAGTGAGCTGTATAAGTTCGTCTTTTAGTGATGTTGAGAATAATAAGAGCAGGGAGTCGAACCGAGATGCATAACAATTCTGGTTCTATATAGATTAAAAGTTTCCTTTATTTTCGGTTCTTAATGAGGATCCGGTTCTTAAAAATTTATATTTACTAGTTTCAGTAACATTAAAATATTTGTAAATAGAACATAATATTAAAACATAATGTACTACAAAGAGTAGTGATTTGTGTAAAAAATACAACTAATTCGAGAGCTTGATAATTCTATAATTATATATAAGAGTTCTAAAATAAATGATAAAAAGACCGTTTCTATGGTTTAGTGGTGAGAGTATCACGCTACAGATCCGGAGGTCTCTGGTTCAATCCCTGGCATTTTTCTGTAAATCATTGGTTCTGTAACAGGATCAAACTTGGCCTCGTGAGGACAAATTAGGATATACTTGAATAAATAAGTGGCAGTTCTGGGTTAGAAAACTGCGATCAATGGCCGAATAGTTTGTTGTACTGACCACGACACACTATCTTAATAAGTTGGCATTATATTTACCGACAGAAGGCGGACGCTTGGTCGGCATGGCTTTCTTGTGGGTCATGGAGTTTTTACTTTATAATTTAAAAAAAAATCAAATTGATGTATTAAAAAAACTTTATATTTTTGGTATTTTAAATTGATACCATATTCGGAACAAGAGGAAATGGTGTAAACCATAAAATTTTAATATATTTGTCTAAGAAATATAAAACTCAATTATCTTTATTTATAAAAACATTATTTTAAGCTTCAAAGCTATTAAAATAATGTTATGGCACTATATTCTATTTAAATTTTAGCAATATTAATTTAAAATTTAAATACTTTCTTAAAGTCCGTTAATTTGTAGACACCAAAACAAGAAAGGAGTGTGCAGAGTTACAATCTATAAATTTTATTTTATCTACCTTAAGAAAAATCTTAATAATATCCTTGCTGTGTCTCACTATATGTCATTTAAATAAATTACACGCTGGGTAATATTTATTTCGTCTCATATATCAAACAATTCAAATAATATTTTTTTTTAAACTATAAAAACACTTCTTAACAACACACAACAAACACAAAATGTGGACGTAATACTTAGCCATATGCGTGATATTTGAAGGCAGAGCGAAAATATTAAACATTTGCAACACCCCTCCACCCCCAACACCCTTTCCATACTCCTCCAAGCCAGTCGGACATATTACAACAACATAAATAATTGTTTCGACGTTGCCTACTTAAAGATCTCGAAACTATTTCGCGAGACGGGTTGCATCTCAACTTGACGTACCTAAGCAGTCTAAGCACTATCACACTTATACACCAATGTACGAAATAGAAAGAGAGGGAAGAAAATAAGCAGCTCACCTTGTGAGGTCTACTCTTTATCTACGGACAACACTTCCCCTCTTCCAGTGACGAGTTTACACACTCACTACACTATTCTCTTCTTTAAAACATTGGCTTAGATTTTTAAAATACCATTTTCTTTTTTCCTATCCTCGATAGAAAAATGTTACCACGGACTTTTTTAATCTACATCCTGGCTGGAAGACTCCTACAAGACATTTTCGTGATCAAGCCAAATAGCCTTAGTTGTAGGATTGATAAAAAAATACATTTACAAAAAACTACTTCAAGATAAAAATAATAATTTTGCGACACTGTAGGATCATTTCTAGAATTATCTAAGCATGTATGGTTTTTGTTTCAACGTTATATATTTGAAACTCTCTAAATAAAACGTAAATTAATTAACATGGGAGATTTTATCTTGACCCTCCATGTCGTCACAGATAGGCAACGTCATTAAATTTAGGAATAACTCTTTTAAATAAATGTCTTCGTATTTAACTTGGACTGCTTGTACAGATGTGCAGGTTCTCATTTCTCATAACTCCCTCTTATTAGACTTGTTTACTGTCACTCAAGGTTAAATACCTCTTCCTAAGCTCTTAGCCTAAAGAATAAGAGGAGAAAACTCCACACATTGTGACAATAATCATTTCTAAGGAATCTGAACTCATCTGTGCATACTGCTAAGTGCTTATTGATTATTTTTAATTTCTAATCGTATAGCACAAATGGCGTTTCACATGTTGATATCTACAGTTCCTGAATATCGGTCATGAGCATAGTAGCATTGGATGACAAACAGTTAAATGAAAAGAAAAAGTTGTAATTAAATTCCAGAACATCCTTGAGAGATATTCCAAAAATCTTGAGGTCACCATATGAAGAAAACTAAACTCGATGTTTGTACTGGAGCAATATTTTATTTAGTTCAACCAAAAAATGTTTTGCCATAAAAATTGCAAAAATCACTGTCTATTTCTCGCATCTCCTTCCATCCCACCTTAACGTGTACTTTCTAAACCGACTGATTATATCAGCATACGACTTATAAGCTAACTTAAATCTAGAACAGACACAACACACAGCCCCCGGCCGTTAATTCATCACTGTGAAAGGGGAAACTTATATTTCCCAAATGATAAATTTTGGCCATGCTGGGAATCGAACCCGGGACCATTAGCTGGGGAGACAGACACTCTACCGACTGAGCTAAGATGTCGGACCTGACTAATCAATTAACAAATTTACACCCTGAGGCATAAAGTTTTTACTTAAGTTAAATAAGGAACTTTTATTTGGGGTAGGAGAGAACGCATAAACTTTCATAATTTTTGTAACACACACACACATATATATATATATATTTGCCCAACATGCTTTGGTAAAATATAGGTTTAGTTTAATTTGTTACATTTATTAAAACTCAATAATTATTGAATGGTTTTTCTTGAACATCGCAAACCAGGACTTTTTGTATTCATTCATAAAGATTATGTTAAAAATTCCGCTATACTTAAAGACACATATTCAAGAATTACTGTTTCATGCAGTAGACCAGACGGCCGATGATTGGGAGAACAAGGTTCGAATCTCAGTCAGGTGTACTAAGGGTGGTTTTTCCTAAATGGTTTTACATTCTCCTTCCACGCAAATTCGGGTACACTTCCTATAACCATAACCTTTCTAACCCCTAAAACAATGAGCGTAATTGGTATATAAACGTATAATCCGAAAGGGTGATATGTCTTGGTGCTAAAAAAATTACTGTTGATATTACTAAATGTATAAAATTTAACCTAAACCTATCTACTAAAACTAAGTCCCTAATCTGCTAAGCGGGGGTTTTGGTTGTTAATCCCGCCCACCTCACTACCCGAAAGTTGAATAGACATACTTAAACACCAACCCTTAACTGATTGCAGTTTGCATATGTTCTGACTAAACATTATGAATTCCAGTAAAATAACAAAACAATCTTGTCTACTTTCGTTTTTAGTAGGAAGAGCATTTTAGAAAATACAAAATATATTTGTTTATGGTAAAAATTGATAACATTTTACTATATTATTTGTGTTGATAATATCCATCAATAGTAACAGCTTCAGATCACATAGAGTTGACATTCTCATATGAATGAATACCTGTATTAACACACTGTTTTAAGTAATTGTTTAAATGTCAAAAATGTGTTTTTTATTTAGCACCGTGTCGTACTATCTGTTCAGTTTATACGCCTACGTACTAATTAGACTAATGAGCTAGGAATGAGTAAGGTTTAATTTAGAAGAAGTGTACCCACACTTAGGTGGAGGGATAGTGGAAAACCATTTAGGAAAAATCGCCCTCAGTACACCTGAATGGGATAGAACCCCGATCTCTTCGGGTTAGGCAGTCTAGTCTATTTCTAGAGTAGCGCCTTAAACCACGCAACCACTGAATCGGGTTTCCCTTAATTAAGATGAAAAAATAAAATCCTGATAATTTCTAGAGTAATTTATATTCGATGTTTTTCTTTTCCAATGGCAGTTGGTGACGGTGAGACCTCTCGTCTGAAATTGCGGCTTTGAATGAAGCCAGATTTTATTTGTTTTCGCCAAAGAGGTTTTTTTGTGATAAAAATCGCAGAAAATACTGAACTTACGTTAATCCGTTAGGGATGAAGAAGGTTGAATTTATAGGAACTGTGTCCACATTTTCGAGAAGAGATAGAATGGGATTTGGGAAACAATTTAGGGAAAAAACACCCTTTGTACACCTGACCGAGATTATAAAGTTGTCCTCCCATATCACTCGCTCCCATCTCGTACACGCAGGAGTCTCTACCTGAATTTGTCCCATCTCGTACACGCGGGAGTTTCTTCCTGGATTTGTCCCATCTCGTACACGCGGGAGTTTCTACCTGAATTTGTCCCATCTCGTACATTCAAATATTCAGGCGTTATTATTAAGTAAACCTTATTTTTGTTTGTCCAATATCGCGTACTGAACAGAAAATATAATTTCTTACTATTTGGAATAGCTAGAGACTGTTCCACCTTTTTATGAAGTGGGAACAGACTTCAAAACGCACAATTTCAAATTAACTAATTAATTAATTAGGTTAGGTTAAGTTAGACATGTACTTGGATTAAAAATAGGGGAAGAGGGGTTGAAGATGACACTGTGGGGTGAACCTACCCTAGTGGACGAGAGATGAACGCTCGACTCTAGAAGAGGGGAAGAGGGCGTGGAAAAGTCGCTAGCGATTCAAAGTCGTTAGCTATTCTTTCTTTTTTATTCAGTACATAAAATGGGAAAAACAAGTGCACGAGATAGGTATAAACCATTATAAGAATGTTCTTTTAACATTTCAAAATTGACTTAGAGGGGGTTTGAAGTACGTACACACACGCGCGCGCGCATACACACACCTATTAGGCTTTCAATCACCCTTCATATTGTATATTTAGTTTAGTTAGTTGAATGTATTGTATATTACTGTTAAGCCTCAATTACATTAAGCGATTTAACATCTACTCGAGGGGAAATTGAAGCCCATTTACTCATCTGAAAATTAACTGGCCTAGATTAATTTTACATACCTGTCTTGAATATATTTCACACTTTAAATAGTTTTCCAAGGGCCGGTTGAATAAACAATAATCAATGGCTTGATATGAGATCAAATATAAGTTAATCCCTAACCAGTGTCCCAAACCTAATTTTCAGTTGCACCATCAACAACAGGTGATTGTAATTAGGAGAAATAACCTTAAATATAATACATACATGCCGTTCCCTCACGGGGTAGGCAAGATACTGTGCACATAGCTCAAAAAACAACTCCGTACTCAATCCATCCTCACCAACTTTCTCCCCACTCCCCTAGCCTTGTATACTTCCTTCCCTTCAATAGCATCCATTCATTGTTATTTTATTATTAAAACTATTAATGTTTCTCTTTTTCACACATTCATTTACAACATTTAGCAACGCCTTACATGGTCTAACCCTTACTTTTGATCCAAACACTCTACCTTCATACATTTGCTTCTTCACTCGATCCACACTCATCCTTTCAACATGCCCAAACCAACGTAAGACTTCTTTCAAGTGCCTAAATAACTTGATTAAAAATTATATCAGATACTACATCCATCCCCCGTGCCTTAATTCATAACTGTGAAAGGGGACAAACCAAGCTCCCCAGTAATAAAATAATTTATTTTTCACCCAGAATTGAACTGGGGAGATTTAATTTAGTAAGCAGGCGTGCTAACGACTGAGCAAATTGTTGGACCTCGTCGTTTCGATTAGAGATTCAGGTAAAAATATTGGCCTAAAGCTACAGTCCGCCTGGTCTGCTTATTTTGCAATGGATAATGGATATGTCTTTAGGAAGGCAATTTTTTTGCGGACATAGGTATCCGCAGCGGAAAACATGGTCAAATCAAGTACACACGATTTATTATTGTTGTTGATACACAGCTAATCGGAAATGGCAGGAGAATAAGTGACGTAACAACCTTCAAGTTACCGTATGAAGAAGACAGCAGCTTCCTGTACTCATTACTCACTCTGACCTTGAAGTCTCTTTCTCACTTTCCATCATCCATAGATCCCCCCTCCTTTTCCATCAATTGCTGCGGCCCAAGATGAGGCGTAGCTTAGATAGGTTAAAGTACGCAATACAGCTCGAAACAGGCGTTGCGTATAACTCCGGTTAGATGTAGCCTCCTTTTGGAAACCACGTAGCTCAGACCAGTGAATCCATTCTACTAGATTTTTTTTAAATATTAATATCTTTTATCTAATTAATCCAAATTTGGCTTTTGTCGAATGAATAATGCAGAAAAACCCGCACTTCGATGCGACATATGGCTAAAGCGATAAACCTGTTTCTAATATCGCGGTTAATCGTCTGTGAAAGGAACTCTTTAAGAAAACCCCCATCCTACAACTGCCTTACCGGGATATTTGGTCTAACCGATTAACCGGGATATTAAGTAAAAGATTACGCTCGAATCAGAAAAAGTATCAGATCATTCGTCACTCGATTAAAAAAAAGTATTATTATTATTATTATTTATCACCACGTCTTACTATCCGTTCGGGTTATACGCTTTAAATACTAATTACGCTAATGGATTGGGAATTGGGAAAGTTGAATTAGAGGAAGTGAACCCGCATTTGCGTGGAGGGAGAGTGGAAAACCATTTAGGAAAAACCACCCCCAGTTCACCCGACCGAGATTCGAACTTCGATCTCCCCGTCCTCAGCAGCCGAGCTCAACATGATTAGTGCGTTAGCCAACTACGCCACCGAGGCGGGTAAAAAAAAAAGTAATTTGGGTCAATGAAATAATGTCTTGGTTTTAAATTATTAATTGCTCAATTTTTTTTATTATCGTATAATACTTTTATCCCGCCCCGCCCCCCCTATTTATCTATTTAAGTTAGTCATAATTATGATACCTCATATATCTAATTTTACTTTCTCTCGTCCTAGGAGAGAGATGTATTGTGATCGTTAAAGAAAATCAAACTCGATATTTTGATAAATGTTGACGTTTCAATACCCCCTGAAATCGAAAAAGTAATTTTCGTGATGCAGTCTGTCTGTCTGTCTGTCTGTCTGTCTGTCTGTAACTCGGACTAGAGCCTAAACTATTTTACCGGTCAGGCTAAAACTTGGCAATTAGGGTTTTCATAAGGCTCCCTAGAGCGATATTGTAAACTATCCAATCAACCCTAAAATAAGGGTAGTATACTGAACCCTTAATAATAGTGATACACTGTGAAAATAAAACTTTTCTATATATCAGATAAGGTTCTTCCTATGAATATTGGCTTTTATTTCTCAACTCGTCCCTGTGTGCACCGGAATTATCATCATCATCATCATTATTTGGTGTTCTGCCCTTCGAAAAGCCCGTTGCCTTTCCCAAATTTTGTCATCTAGCATGCACTATCAGCAGTTTCCTTTTTTATATCCTAAAAATTCATCTTCTTTTCTTGTTCGCGGTCATCCATCAGTTGCACCCGTGGTCTTGCTGGTCCCTCCCAATTTGCCTTCTATGACGTCACTCGATAAGAGATTTCTTCTCATGTGACCCATCCAGTTAGCACCAGGATTTAGGTTATTTCCCCTAAGGAGATCCAGAGAAATCCATTTTCACTCTCTACTTCATTTGGGGCATGTATTTTATCGCACGGACAGAGGGAGACCGTTTCTCCTCTATTGCTGTTGATTCGATCCATCTCCCCTCCCCCCCCCCCCTCTTTCTTTCCTTAACTCTTACTACCAAATCCACTCTCCTCGTGTCTTGGTTATGGTCGAGTGCATCTCAGATAAAAACTTTGGTATTTGAACCTTGGCTGGCCGACCTGGTTTGAGGTGGTATTGACACGGGGTTGGAAATGGTTGTATGACAACATTGACCTTGACTTGATTTAGGATGTATGGGTGATGATGATAAGGGGGGAAGAGTTATGAAAGCTGTGTTCGTTGCTAAAAACTGTTGTTAGCTCACCACACCACAGTTAGCGCTGTTAAAATCTTGTACACAGGAAGTTTGCTCTGGATCCATCGTCCCTGTTGAAAAACTTGCATTGTGTTTTCATCATAGAAAAGAGATAAGTTTAGAAACGCCACTTTAATGTTGGCAAGTAGAACCACATCGCTATCGCTCGCGGTGATAGTGCTGCGAACTAAATGATCGGAGGTGGGAACGTCACACTTTAAATACAACGAATTTTCTATCGCTGAATGTTAATTAATAAATTATTATATCATATTCAATCAAATGTAATTAAATCCATTATTTTATAAATAAACCACGTTATAAAAGGTAAAATCTAGCTAAACTCTTTCTTTAAAATAAACGAAAAATTGCTAACAAAACAGTAATGGCGAGTTTCTAGACTTCACACTTCCGTTGCTATGGACTTCACGTCCACGCATGCGCAATTCCTCTGTGACGTCTAGAAAGCTGCTCCTAGCGAGTGTGCCCCGAACTAGTTTACGGGATCAGCTAGTCATATAAGAGTGCACACCCTAATGGTTGCCATCCAAGGAAGGGGGGAGGGGGGTAAGGTTGGATCCCTAGAGAACGGAGTCGTACTAAATGGTGTAGGGCGCAAATAAATACCCTCTCATGGGATACCGTAGTAAAGGACAAGGTGGGGCCCTTCCCCCCCTCTGGGATAATGTTTTCTTTGACAATAAAACCTTGTTAACATTTTTTAAATCTTCTAGTTTGC
Organism: Timema shepardi; assembly: GCA_902151425.1. Taxonomy (NCBI): domain Eukaryota; kingdom Metazoa; phylum Arthropoda; class Insecta; order Phasmatodea; family Timematidae; genus Timema; species Timema shepardi. Next base: position 4,052 of record CABFVX010003678.1, on the reverse strand, counting down.
CTTACAATTTTTGACTTCCAACATTTAACAACTATCAGATTTACAATCGTGGTATATGATCATCACATCCACTATACGCATTTACAAATAAAACCTTCCACAACATTTTAAACAATTATCGACATTTTATTATAATCTTCTTGGCTGAGATCAGATAAAACTAACGATATCAAGTGCTGCTATAATTTTTAAAATATATATTTACAGTGCAATTATAATGCCAGTACTTAGCAGAAGTTTGTCCTGTTCCGCGCGTGTATGCGTGTGTGTGTATGTGAAGAAATATATGTTTGCCCCCCCCCCTCCCCCAACCCCTAGAAAAATTTCTGTGGGCGCCCATGCTACTACCTCTATGGTATTTTACCCCTTTGAGGCGGCAGCAGTGCTGAAAAACTTTTCACACGGGAAGAAATACCACGTCATTTAAGAAGTGGTTCTGTTATTTAAAAGTATGATTCACCCATCGCCTTAGTTAATTAAAATTCCTTTGTTTTATTTTGTATTTTTTTTAATATAATAGACATTTAAAAATAGTTCATTCAAGGACGTTTCAGGTGAAATGTCTCAGTTCTGAGTTTTAATTAATGGGTAGAAACATAGACGTAGCTTTCTTCAAGCAAATAAAGTCATTTGTTAAGAAGCTCAAAATAGAACAATCTGAGATCGTTGAGGATTGTTTTAGTGGTTTGGAAGCTTCAGAACTGAAATCACCTTAATAAATATCAGCAGTGTGAGGGTCACAACAGAACATTCTGAGATCGTTGAGGATTGTTTTAGTGGTTTGGAAGCTTCAGAACTGACATTACCATAAGAAATACAGCAGTGTGATGGTCACAACAGAAAATTCTGAGATCGTTGAGGATTGTTTTAGTGGTTTGGAAGCTTCAGAACTGACATTACCATAAGAAATACAGCAGTGTGAGGGGTCACAACAGAACATTCGGAGATAGTTGTGGATTGTTTTAGTGGTTTGGAAGCTTCAGAACTGAAATCACCTTAATAAATACAGCAGTGTGAGGGTCACAACAGAACATTCTGAGTTTAAGCAATACAGCAGTGTGAGGGTCACAACAGAACATTCTGAGATAGTTGAGGATTGTTTAGTGGTTTGGAAGCTTCAGAACTGAAATCACCTTAATAAATACAGCAGTGTGAGGGTCACAACAGAACATTCTGTGATAGTTGATGATTGTTTTAGTGGTTTGGAAGCTTCAGAACTGACATTACCATAAGAAATACAGCAGTGTGATGGTCACAACAGAACATTCTAAGATAGTTGAGGATTGTTTTAGTGGTTTGGAAGCTTCAGAACTGAAATCGCCTTAAGCAATACAGCAGTGTGAGGGTCACAACAGAACATTCTGAGATAGTTGAGGATTGTTTAGTGGTTTGGAAGCTTCAGAACTGACATTACCATAAGAAATACAGCAGGGTGATGGTCACAACAGAAAATTCTGTGATAGTTGAGGATTGTTTTAGTGGTTTGGAAGCTTCAGAACTGACATTACCATAAGAAATACAGCAGTGTGAGAAAATTCTCACAAAGTAGGTGGTCCCTTATAGAATAATTAGTATTCTAATTTTGTATTTAGAATTCAGAAACATTCCCTAACCGTCAGATAAACTATCCGTTTAGTCAGACGGGCACTTAAACCACTACAGATATGCCTGCTTGGGCTTTTAGTTCCATGGATTTATTTAATTTAGTGCGTGCCGTGCCACTTACATCCTGCTTTTAAAAACGTCCCACTTGAAGTCGCCAGACGGTACTTGAACATTGAGTTCCTCAAAGACCCTTTCTTTAAACTGGCCCCCCAGATATATTCTTTTTTTTAGCAAAGATAGAATCTTAGATTTTTTCCTTTGGGTTTATCTTATAAATAACGTAAATATATAAATTTAGTATTTACATTAACAATTTAATCTCAGGATTTAAACAGTAGAAACCCGATCAGTGGTACCATGGTCTAAGGCGCTACTCTCGAAGTAGTTTAGACTGCCGATGATCGGGAGATCGAGCTTCGAATCTAAAAAGAATCTTAAAAAAAAGTTTTCTATTATTTATCTCCACGCCAATGTGGATACACTTCCACTAAATACAACCTTCACAATCCTTAAAACTATTTGCGTAATTAGTACATAGGTCAGTAACCCGAATGGGTAGTAAGACGCGATCAAAAAAAGTTATGTTAATAAACTAGACCAGTTTGGTAGATAGTAATATATAATAGTCTTACTACTCGTTTAGGTTATAGGCTTGTGTACTAATTACACTAATGTGGTGGGACTGAATTTAGAGGAAGTGTACCCGCATATGAGTGGAGGGAGAGTGGAAAACTAATTAGGGGAAACCATTCTTAATACACCACACTGGGATCAAACCCCGATCGCCCATCATCGGCAGTCTAATCTACTGCGAGAGTAGCGCCTTTTTAGATCATGTGGCCATCGAAGCGGGTAATATAAAATTAATATTATGATTAAAAAACACAATAATATATTGAAGTAATTTTACAAATATGGGGACAAACCCCTCCCAGTATGGGAGTCCTTAGATCCTTTTCGAAACGACCCCCCTCCAATCCAATTTCTACGCCCGTGGTTGAAAATCATCCGCATTTTAATGCATCATTGGTCTGCTAGTCTGTGAATTTCTGCACTATTCGAGCGTAACACACGCTTCAATCCACAGTGACTGTGGAAATTATCCGTGGACAGTCTGGTTGGAGCATTGTTCTGCCCCTGGCTGTACCTGTCCCCCCCCCCCCACCACCTGCCAGCAAACACCGGCAAACACCTGCTTGCTTTGAGCGCTATATCTCCATCAACTCGAACTTTGTGACCCTATGGCCAGTGTTGCCAACTTATAGTACCAAAATACCGTCAAAAGAGATCAACATAATTTACAATTTCTCGCTAAATTTAAACCCTAAAATGTAAATGTGTGAATAGGCCACTGGGGGAGGGGCTAGGGGGTGTTTTATCACTGTGGTTTTCTCATCCTCTTCCCATTACAATGTTGCTGCATTTCCTAATAACTCTCCTCATCCCCAAGCCCTAAGATTTAGTCGTCATTAAGCCTAGTGCATGCTTCAGTTGTTGAATGGTCTAAGGCGTCACTCTCACAATAGGCTAGACCAGTGATGGGCTAAATTTTTGGGGAGTGGGCAAAAAAAAAAATCGCCCGGCGGGTCAACAGAGTTTATCAAAAAGTTACAATGGTAGGCCTACATTTTACAAAACTATTGTACAACTAAATCCTATTAATTATTAAATCGATTTGTATTATAATGATATTTATTTTAACTTTATTTACCACCGCGTCTTACTACCCGTTCGGGTTATACGCTTAAGTACTAATTACACTAATGGATTAGGAATTGGGAAAGTTGAATTTGGTGGAAGTGAACCCGCATCTTCGTGGAGGGAGAGTGGAAAATCATTTAGGAAAAATCCACCCCAGTTCACCCGACCGAGATTCGAACCTCGATCTCCCCGTCCTTGATAGTCGAGCCCAACACGAAACTAGCACGTTAGCTAACTACGCCACCGAGGCGGGTAATGATATCTAATTCGAATACAATTTGAGTTGTGTACATTAGTCAACAAATACTGTACTTAGATAAAACGGATACCTAACAGAACTTGAATTATTCTCAACCAAACGTTAACTAACATTCCAATTTCGTGGACAGTTTGCGTATTATTTAATCTCTGGACATTGGTCACGAAGCTATAAAATAGAAAGAAAAACAAACGAATGCGAAATGCATTTATTTCTTGTTTTTCGGTGTTCTTAACACATTTTTTTTTAAAATCGGAATTTAGAATCCTTTCGTGGGCCGTATTGAACCTGCCCGCGGACCGTACTTTGCTCATCTCTGGATTAGACTACCAATGCCTATTATGAAGAGATAGGGGTTCGAATATCAGTCGAGTGTAATGAGGGTGTTTTTTTCCTCAATAGGTGACCTGGTGGTCTAGGGGTAAGGTGTCGGACTTCTGTGTTGGGGGTCCGGAGTTCAATCCTCGGTCCCGGCACAGATTTATCT
>CABFVX010003677.1:67811-80283 GCA_902151425.1 Timema shepardi | reverse complement strand
TCAGAGGTTAAGGAAGGGTTTGGTAATCAGATAAATCTGTGCCGGGACCAAGGATTGAACCCCGGCCGCCAGCACAGAAGTCTGACTCCTTACCCCTAGACCACCAGCTCACCTAGTTTATTTAGAGAAGTAATTATATTTTAAGATAAAATTATATAAATATGATTTATAAGCTATTCCTTCATGATACATTAAAAATGAATATAATAACCAATACGATACTGTCTGTGTAACTTTTATGTCTTACCAATTACTTTAAGCAACAACTGCGATAAAAAAAAATACGATATATTTCTTTAGAGCTCTAAAAATAAAATAAATTAAATATTTCTAGCACGAATTAGTACTGTCAAGTTGCGATTTCAGCTACATCAGCTCAGGAGATGATATCACGTGGCATCACTCCCGAGAGAGAGAGCAATAAACGAAGTAACAGAGAAAAGCGCCCCCAACGCAGATGGTTGGAACCGAACCATTGTCTTCTGGCTTAGAATCAGTCACACCATATTATGACTGAACAGCTCCGAGAATGAAGACGTGACAGTTCCTTCATCTCACAAATATTGATCACAAGGAGAGACAGAGTCTGTGGAGCAACTTGGGTGTGAATTAATTACCATAGTTGAGAGGGAACGAAATACGGGCCCTTTGCTTCCATTAGCAACATAACCTTCCACATGAATACATGAATACATATATAGCAGCATCTGTAAGAGGACTCCCCAAACCAATAACTCAACAGAGTTTCACGTTGTATAATTTTATTTTGGGCGTCATGGATTTTGTTACATATATATACAATTATGTTCTTAAAAACAAGAGCTTAAAGTAGAGTTTGGTTCCCTTCGGTCTCAGTAAGCAAATATTAACAGCCCCTTTGACGAACATTAAACCAGTGATTAGTTTTTAATATATTTAAACCTGATCTGATTCTGTTGAGATTCATCTGATTCTGTTGAGAATCATCAGAACTATTCTTTGTCTAAAATGAATGTCTTTATTTGTTCTAAGTTCGAGCTCATCACGCAATATTTCATGTCCATTTTAAAGCATACTCATTCAAAAATTTGCATATTTAACCTTGTGCGAAGTCTTAATGATGTGATATTATATACAATTACTATAATTATATTAACAGAATCATCGTAATAGCCATAAATTAATCTTACTTTACTGCGTGCTGCATTGATTAACCATTCTTTAGGTTATTAGATCTGGGTGCATTGCAATAAACTGGTTTTAGGCAGAGGCTTGACAAGAACTTGTTAATCATAGCTCCCAACTATGATTGCAGCCACTATTTCAAGGAGTGCCAATACTTACGTGATAACGTTATAGCTGTTGGAAAGTGAAGATACACATGAATATACTTTATAATACCTACACTAGCTTCAGTCTAGCTATTGCTGCTTCTCACCCAGTATCTCAACTCTATCCAAGTAGGTATAACATACAAAATGAACGACAAAGTGGTTCCTTGTGGTTCCAAATGAATACTTGCCAATTTGCTCAACTGGCACTTCCAGGCTATGACACGGCTTTTGTAGTAGCCCCACGGCTTCTTTGGTGCTGACTGACAGCTGCTAAACACGTGTTTTTGCAGATCATATGGTTCGGCGAAGGGATACATAATTTGGTCTGGTAACTTTTCAAAGCCACCAGCTCTCAGCTGTGAGCTGTCAGTCAGCACCAAAGAAGTCATGTAGCTACTGTACTATTCACCACATAATACCTGGTATGCCTGGACATGCCCCTTCATATGATGTGATATATGATGTCATATGATATGATGTGAAGAGGTGTGCCAGACACGTATTCAGTCCCACGGGGGACATTTCCAAAATCTGTTATAGGAAGAACCGCTACAAGGTACAGTATGTGGTATTTTACTGCACAGTAGCTTTTGGAACACCCTCTATAAGGGTTGTTTTAAACACATATTTTCATACTCGCCTTGAATGAGAATAACTTCTGTGTCAACATTCATTGATAACATGATTTATTTTAAGGGCTTCGATTTCAAAATGCGATTACAATTTAAAAGTAAAAGAAAACTCCTTACATTTTGACCTACACATTAACTAACTTGGTAATGCGTCTTTCTACGCATGTAAGTGACCCTAGTTCGATTCTCGACACGAATGAAATATGTACTATTAACAAATATTAGATAATCTTCTCTTATCACAGGGATTCACCAACACTTATAGAACCGGATGTTATGCCTATTTAAGAACTTGATTAACTTGTATTTTTATTTATTATTATTTAGCACCGCGTCTTACTACCTGTTCGGGTTATACTCTTTAAGTACTAATTACGCTAATGGATTAGGAATTGGGAAGGTTGAATTAAAGGAAGTGAACCCGCATTTGCGTGGAGGTAGAGTGGAAAACCATTTAGGAAAAAACCACCCCCAGTTCACCCGACCTAGATTCTAACCTCGATCTCCCCGTCCTCAGCAGTCGAGCTCAACACGACAAGCGCGTTAGCCAACTACTCCACCGAGGCGGGTGATTAACTCGTAATTTGCGTGCTGCATAGCTAATTGGTTTAGAAACAATAACGTAAAACAGCTAACCGAGATCTCTAATAGTCAACAAACATTCAAGTCTCGTATTGGAATGTGTCCTTGATTGTTTGGCTGGTCTGCAGTCTCCCTTGAATTACGATGACGGAGCGGGGGGGTTGGTTTGGTCCGGAATAGCTCGGACCTTCGCCTCTCTCTGAACGCAAATTAAACTCGTCAATCAAACAAGTGAAGTATGATTAGTAATACCATAGCAGAATATGATATTGATGGGGAGCTCGGTCCGGGGCTGCTTCTACAGAGCAATAAGAGATGTTGTAATCCGACATGATATATTCTACTATGGCCGTGATACACGTTTCAATACTCACAGCTACAAGCTGTATAGTCTACTATGGCTGTGATACATGTTTCAATACTCACAACTACAAGCTGTATATTCTACTATGGCTGTGATACATGTTTCAATACTCACAGCTACAAGCTGTATATTCTACTATGGCTGTGATACATGTTTCAATATTCACAACTACAAGCTGTATATTCTACTATGGCTGTGATGCATGTTTCAATATTCACAACTACAAGCTGTATATTCTACTATGGCTGTGATACATGTTTCAATACTCACAGCTACAAGCTGTATATTCTACTATGGCTGTGATACATGTTTCAATATTCACAACTACAAGCTTTATATTCTACTATGGCTGTGATACATGTTTCAATACTCACAACTACAAGCTGTATATTCTACTATGGCTGTGATACATGTTTCAATACTCACAACTACAAGCTGTATATTCTACTATGGCTGTGATACATGTTTCAATATTCACAACTACAAGCTGTATATTCTACTATGGCTGTGATACATGTTTCTATATTCACAGCTACAAGCTGTATATTCTACTATGGCTGTGATGCATGTTTCAATATTCACAACTACAAGCTGTATGTCAATTTGTTGCTGTAATATGAATTAACCTGTCTATAATTGATTAGGCTATTTGAAACCATTAATATTGTTCAAAAATTAATCATCGCATTATTTAGTTATATTATATATATATATATTTTAAACTTACTCTAACCACGGTACCACCCCCACCGCCCTTTTAAAAATTCCTTACCATATTTTTACGGCGCTAAACGCAAACGGAAGTGTTTTAAATTTAACGTGGTTATGGAGGTAGTAAACGGCCTTGTGGCATTAATTGATATCTGTTTTTTAATGGTCTAGTTTTACTTTGTGTTGGTCGTTACCTTCAGTATTTCGTTAGTTAACACTTGATAATCACCACGACTTTGTTTAAACATTGGTTTCAGAGGCTTACGTGCAATTTGGTTTAATGTATAATAATACAAGAAGCTTTTGTTACAGCTGAAAATATTCACAAACAAGATATCAACACGAAGTGGGGTATACAGATAAGCTAGGTTAAGTCAAAAGGTTTGTGTAAATACATCGTGGTTATTATTGTCGGCTTACGATCGATGGTAGAGTCACGTGATTATACACTACTCAGAGAACACTCGCTAATATAAATATTACTGATGCACGCTCGTGCAGAACCGCCAGTGATGACATGTTCGTAGGGTATTTCAAATATTCCACACAACAACAGAAGACACACACATATACATTTGTCAAAAAATAATGACTAAATAATTTCAAAAATTTGAAAACACAAATACTTTGAAACATCCTTAAATTGTTAATAAAACATGAATTATTATATAATTGGTGACCTGGCGGTCTAGGGGTAAGGTGTTAGACTTCTGTTCTGGCGGCCGGGGTTCAATCCTCCGTCCCGGCACAGATTTATCTGATTACCAAACCCTTCCTTCACCTCTGACAAGACATCTTGTGAATGTGGGGAATGCCAGGCCTCCACCGTGGTTCGGATTCCACGTTAAACTGTAGGTCCTCCATTTCATCTCACAATCACCCTACCATTACACATTAGCGTAAGTGCGTATAACCCGAACGGGTAGTAAGACGCGGTGCTAATAATAATAATATATAATTTATAGGTTTAAATTTTAAAACGCAAGAATAATTTGTTAGAGCACATGGGTTTATGGAAATAATAAAACTATCTCAGGACTTCACAGTAGGTCTACTATAATATAGATCAAGTCACTAAACTAGACGTCACAGGGTAAACGTTCATATAAGGAAGGGTACAAAAAACAGTGGTACCAACTTTATATAGTATATTTCCGTTAGGTTGTAGAAATTCCTAGTTTTAACGTTGTGAGCTTTAACACAAAACATTTTAAGATGGTTTGCTTGTAACGTAATTAAATCATAAATTACCAACGTAAGCACAATTTTTTTAAAAGAAAAATCTAATAAATGATTTTTCTAGAAAACTCTTACTAACTATAACGAGTCATAAAAATCCCATTATATTTATTATTATTGATTATCTAAACCTGTGTCATCAATTTAAAACCTAACGAACAATGTTTAGTAGAGAATAACCCGAACGGGTAGTAAGACGCAGTGCAAAGAATAAAGTTCAAATATTTAAAACTTGTCTTATTATTAAATATACAAATTAAACATTAATTTTAATAACATTTCTTATAATAGTTTATTAACTTTTTTTAGTTTTACGTCTTACTACCCGTCTGGGCTCTCCGCGCTTTACACTGAAAATGTAGTGATGACAATGGTGGAATTTTAGAGCTAATATACTATCATTTGCGTGGAGAGAGGAGTGGAAAACCATTGAAGAAAATCACCATCACTAAACCAAGTGGAGGTTCAAGTCCCAGCCTTCCTGTTATTGGAAAACCTGACTAAAGGAGACTGACGCCTTAGCCCGCGTACTCATCTTTGTGGTTATTTCAGTTTTTATGGCATAACGCAAGGATACATAGTTTAGAAGAAGTGCAGTCATATTAGAATGGAGAGAGTTAGGAAAACCATAATCGACCGAATAAAAAACATTAACAGTTAATTTGACCTCAAATCCACAAAATCCTGAACAATAATTGAGACAAATATAAAACTCACAAACATTTTCTAAAATATAATTAGGGATTACGTACATTTAAAAATACAATCTGATTCAAACAGAAAATAACATTTTAGGTAGCGTTAAAAGTTAGTAGACTAATTTTGATTTATTTATTGATTCATATGGGCATCCATCTATTGTACAGACTTTGAGAAAATCAAAGGCGTCCTTAGATCTCTTAAAATAATAAAGTATTTCGATATTCTTTTCACGCTAATGAGGGTGAACTGTATTTAAATGTGCTCTACATTACTATCTAATTGATTGAGACGTCAATAGAAAGTAATTAACTGTGCCTAGTGATTGAATGAAATCTATGACGTATTCATAAATCAATCCACTATGTCATAATATTATAATGTTGTGTGTTTTTCATTTCCTTGAAATCTGTATTTTAAATCTTATGAGCAATGGCGGCTCGTGTTTAGGCACTGTGGAACTGCAGCACCCCTTATTTTCACTTGATATTATCGATAACATTTAATATAATAAGTCCTTTTTCTTTAATTCTTTTTTTTGTAGTACAATATGTATTCCTTAAGCTTAATGTCAGTACTTCAGTAGCCATCTCCAAGTTTATGAAAAAGATACAAAAATCTTTGTATGGAACTGTGCGCTTCACAGTGCCAGCGACGTGATGTTTGACTGTTGTGCGCAGGCACACATAGGAGTGCGGTGTGGAGAAAGGCGGGACTGCCAGGTAGAGAGAGCACTGTTTCTCTCGCAGTGCCGGCTCTGGCGTGATGTTGTAAGGAAGTATTTTTTTAATCAGCGTGTGCTGTGCTTAAAAACCGTGTACCATATTCTTGAATGTGATAAAGTGTAGAAGAATGTAGAGTTAGATTATAATTCTGTTTCCAGCTATTATCTTTGATTAATTTTCTTTTTCAGTTCTTTTATTTAACAGAAAACTGAATGAGCTTGCAGTACTTTCATTGGGGAGAAATTTCCTCAATTGTCATCCAGAGATCAAGGAGAAAATTATTGAACTTTTAACGCAAATTAAAAAAAGAAGAATGGATTTCATTTTTAGACGAAAAAGTCAAGCTTGAACTGTAACAATTTAAGTAAAAGTAAGTAAAAATGCCAGGACTCCGCCGTGGTTCGGATCCCACGTTAAATTGTAAGTCCTCCATTTCATCTCACAATCACCCTACCATTGCACATTATCGTAAGTGCGTATAACCCGAACGGTTAGTAAGATGCGGTGCTAATAATAATAATAATAAAGTAAGTAAATAATGTTTTTTTGTTAAGATTTTATCAAGTTCCTGAATAAACTTTCTTTTCATACATGTTTTTTTCCTTTTACACAATTTTAAAACAAAGGCCAAACATTCTCTGGAGCAGCACCCCCACTAATTTTAGCTACGAGCCACCATTTTTTATGAAATTTAATAGATAATTTAGATATTAAAGTTGTGTTGCGCGATGACAACGAATAATCTTATATTTGTCTTAATCTCATGTTTGTAGATTTTCATAGGCCTCGCCTTGCACTCGTAAAGCGATCTTCGAACACACATAAGAAATATAATATTAAATACAAATTAACATTCTTCTGTGTCTAGACATGTTTTCAATCTTTAAACTTGTACCACAAATAAATTAAATATGAAATAATATAAGATATACTATATATTTAAATTATAATAATATAAACAGGACATTTTAAAAAGTAGATGGATTTCCCCATTCACTAAATTTTGCTTGTAGAAATTATCTGACAATTAAACTATTACATGCACACATATGTTTATTAACTTGTAAATATTAGTAATACGAAAACAGATATCTAGATTGCACTTATTAGTTAGCATTCATATGAACCCATCAAAGAAATGTCAACCAAAACAACGGATCCAATTTACCAAAACGGTCACTCAAGGAAACTTGCAAGTTTATCCCAGTAGTGAGTGAACCCTTTACCATCTACCTACTAATTGCCTTTGTAGGACCAGAACTAAAACGGATGAATACAAACTCCTTCACAATATTTGCACACCAAGATGTTGCCACAGCGTGGGTTAAATTACGAGAGTTACCGTGAAATGGCGCAATTTATACCTCCATCTTTCAACACTTGGATGAGTTAGATTGCTGAGAAACTAGATGTTGGGGAACAATGGACAGAGCTGATAACATGGATAATAAGGAACAATGGACAGAGCTGATCACATGGATAATAAGGAACAATGGACAGAGCTGATAACATGGATGATAAGGAACAATGGACAGAGCTGATAACATGGATAATAAGGAACAATGGACAGAGCTGATCACATGGATGATAAGGAACAATATACAGAGCTGATAACATGGATGATAAGGAACAATATACAGAGCTGATAACATGGATGATAAGGAACAATGGACAGAGCTAATAACATGGATAATAAGGAACAATGGACAGAGCTAATAACATGGATAATAAGGAACAATGGACAGAGCTGATAACATGGATAATAAGTAACAATGGACAGAGCTGATCACATGGATGATAAGGAACAATGGACAGAGCTGATCACATGGATAATAAGGACCAATGGACAGAGCTGATACATGGATAATAAGGAACAATGGACAGAGCTGATAACACGGATAATAAGGAACAATGGACAGAGCTGATACATGGATAATAAGGAACAATGGACAGAGCTAATAGTGAACTAATGGACAGAGCTGATAACATGGATAATAAGGAACAATGGACAGAGCTAATAACATGGATAATAAGGAACAATGGACAGAGCTGATCACATGGATAATAAGGAACAATGGACAAAGCTAATAACATGGATAATAAGGAACAATGGACAAAGCTAATAACATGGATAATAAGGAACAATGGACAGAGCTGATAACATGGATAATAAGGAACAATGGACAGAGCTGATCACATGGATGATAAGGAACAATAGACAGAGCTAATCACATGGATGATAAGGAACAATAGACAGAGCTGATCACATGGATGATAAGGAACAATAGACAGAGCTGATCACATGGATAATAAGGAATCAATGGACAGAGCTGATCACATGGATAATAAGGAACAATATACAGAGCTGATACATGGATAATAAGGAACAATGGACAGAGCTAATAACATGGATAATAAGGACCAATGGACAGAGCTGATCACATGGATGATAAGGAACAATGGACAGAGCTGATCACATGGATAATAAGGACCAATGGACAGAGCTAATAACATGGATAATAAGGAACAATGGACAGAGCTGATAACATGGATAATAAGGACCAATGGACAAAGCTGATCACATGGATGATAAGGAACAATGGACAAAGTTGCTCACATTGATAATTGTGGCACTAATTTTTTTTCCCATTCATATCTTAAACCAGGTACTATATCAAAGTGTTTGTAAAAATAAAACCCATAGAGGAGAACCTTGTTCTAATAGTTCCTCAGTAATTCTGGCCGTTCTATACAATCTCACAATGTAACGTCTCCAGTTTGATTACTGGGCGAGCTTTCCTTCACATTATTCTACTACTATACCCAGGGCACATTAGGTTTAGGGTTTGTAGGTTTGGGGTTCATCTTCACAGTATTCTGCTACTGTCCCCCGGTACCCAAGGGGTCACAATCCTGCCCGGACGCGACATTTACCTCAGTCCTCCCTTGTTCCTGGACGTGTTGAACAGTTTACTGTTTCAGGATAGATAGAGTAGCACTAGTAGTGATTCTCCTCCCCGCTAGTGTGGGTGCACTTCTTGTTACTCAGCCTCCTCATCCTATCCTCTTTAACTAAGCTATTTATTGGTTTTATATGAAACGTAAGTATTTAATGCTAAGACCAATAATAATTTTAAAAATCTATCTTAACTTATTTTTTAACTTATACGTGTTTTTGTTGAATTAAAGGTGACCTGGCGGTCTAGGGTTAAGGTGTCCGGGGTTTAATCCTCGGTCCCGGCACAGATTTATCTGATTACCAAACCCTTCCTTCACCTCTGACAAGACATCTTGTGAATGTTGTAGGTCCTCCATTTCATCTCACAATCACCCTACCATTACACATTAGCGTAAGTGCGTATAACCCGAACGGGTAGTAAGGCGCGGTCCTAATAATAATAATAATAATAATAATAATAATAATTGTTGCATTAAACAACAATGTAAATTTAAGTAACAGTATTTAAATCAACTATGATCTTTAAAGTGTTTTGATTTATTTCTAATATCAACACAATATTTCTAGAGATATTAAATATATCTCGTGTGTGTTTACAGACAACATCCAAGAGCCACGTGACAGTATTGTAGTCATTATTCTCCATCATTAAATAATAGTTTATTGAGATGAGTTGTATTGTAGTTTCCTAAGAGCGGCCGCGTGTAAGTTTAACGGGGTTATCTTCTTATTAAATTCCAGCACACACGCACACACGCGCACACACGCACACACACACACACACACACACACACACACACGCTCGTTAGGAATGTATGTGGATCACTTCACGTCCTTCGTAAAAGAAAGTATTCCTTCATTACTCCCCCCACACTCTAAATGAGATGCATCTCTGTTTATCAACATTCCTTGTTGCTTCACGTGTTTATATCTCCGTAATGGAATACATTATTTTGTTCATTTTATTCTAAAATAAAATGTCTTGACTTCATTAAAACAGATACGAGATGTTCTCGCATTCTCTGGCTTTTAATTTAAAGTGAATCACATGAATAAACTGTTCCTTATAATATCCTCGGTTTTGTTTACCCCTGGCTAGTAGGCTATGTTGACTACCCCTGGCTAGTAGGCTATGTTGACTACCCCTGGTTAGTAGGCTATGTTGACTACCCCTGGTTAGTAGGCTATGTTGACTACCCCTGGTTAGTAGGCTATGTTGACTACCCCTGGTTAGTAGGCTATGTTGACTACCCCTGGTTAGTAGGCTATGTTGACTACCCCTGGTTAGTAGGCTATGTTGACTACCCCTGGTTAATAGGCTATTTTGACTACCCCTGGTTAGTAGGTAATGTTTACTACCCCTGGTTAATAGGCTATGTTGACTACCCCTGGTTAGTAGGCTATGTTGACTACCCCGGGTTAGTAGGCTATTTTGACTACCCCTGGTTAGTAGGCTATGTTTACTACCCCTGGTTAATAGGCTATGTAGACTACCCCTGGTTAGTAGGCGATGTTGACTACCCCTGGTTAGTAGGTGATGTTTACTACCCCTGGTTAATAGGCTAGTAAGTGGATCTGGTAAAGCTAGTAAGTGGCTCTGATAAAGCTAGTAAGTGGCTCTGATAAATCTAGTAAGTGTCTCTGATAAAGCTAGTAAGCAGATTTGATAAAGCTAGTAAGTGGCTCTGATAAAGCTAGTAAGTGGCTCTGATAAAGCTAGTAAGTGGCTCTGATAAAGCTAGTAAGTGTCTCTGATAAAGCTAGTAAGCAGATTTGATAAAGCTAGTAAGTGGCTCTGATAAAGCTAGTAAGTGGATCTGATAAAGCTAGTAAGTGGATCTGATAAAGTTAGTAGTGGTCCTGATAAAGCTAGTAAGTGGATCTGATAAAGCTAGTAAGTGGCTCTGATAAAGCTAATAAGTGTCTCTGATAAAGCTAGTAAGTGTCTCTGATAAAGCTAGTAAGTGGCTCTGATAAAGCTAGTAAGTGGCTCTGATAAAGCTAGTAAGTGTCTCTGATAAAGCTAGTGGCTCCGATAAAGCTAGTCTATATGCTATTGTAAAGATAGTAACTAATCGGTTTGGAAATACCACGTCTTACTACCCGTTCACACTGTTCAAATATTCACTAGTCTCGCTGTGTGTTATTAACGAGGAAGGTGGAATTTATAGAAAGTGGACCCAAATTTTCGTGAAGATTTAGGGAAAAACCATTTAGTAAAGTCCACTCTCGGGACACCCGGCCAAGATCCGAACCTCGATATTTCCACCATTGCGAGAAAGACGACTTAGACCAATAGACCACCGAAGTAAGTCTATATTAATTAGCGTAGCGATTTGTTAGTGCAAGAGGGGTTTACCCGAAGCCTCCATCTTCTATAGAACTAAGATAAAGATAGTACTGTAAAACTTAACAGACATAGATTCCCTATTACCAGACCATACATCCCATGAGAGTAGACATAGCTTTCCTATTACCAGCCCATACATCCCATGAGAGTAGACATGTCTTCCCTATTACCAGCCCATACATCCCATGAGAGTAGACATGGCTTCTCTATTACCAGCCCATACATCCCATGAGAGTAGACATGTCTTCTCTATTACCAGCCCATACATCCCATGAGAGTAGACATAGCTTCCCTATTACCAGCCCATACATCCCATGAGAGTAGACATAGCTTCCCTATTACCAGCCCATACATCCCATGAGAGTAGACATGTCTTCTCTATTACCAGCCCATACATCCCATGAGAGTAGACATGTCTTCCCTATTACCAGCCCATACATCCCATGAGAGTAGACATGTCTTCCCTATTACCAGCCCATACATCCCATGAGAGTAGACATAGCTTCCCTATTACCAGCCCATACATCCCATGAGAGTAGACATAGCTTCCCTACTACGAGCCCATACATCCCATGAGAGTAGACATAGCTTCCCTACTACGAGCCCATACATCCCATGAGAGTAGACATAGCTTCCCTATTACCAGCCTATACATCCCATGAGAGTAGACATAGCTCCCTATTACCAGCTCATACATCCCATGAGAGTAGACATAGCTTCCTATTACCAGCTCATACATCCCATGAGAGTAGACATAGCTCCCTATTACCAGCCTATACATCCCATGAGAGTAGACATAGCTTCCCTATTACCAGCCTATACATCCCATGAGAGTAGACATAGCTTCCCTATTACCAGCCTATACATCCCATGAGAGTAGACATAGCTTCCCTATTAC
>CABFVX010003677.1:57245-67517 GCA_902151425.1 Timema shepardi | reverse complement strand
GGGGGGGGGGGGCTGGACAAGTGCACTCTAATGGTGTGCTGGTGTAGTGCACTGCCCGGTGCTCATGTCCCGGGACGAGTGGTTAGAGTGATCGACTATAGGCCACTACTCGATGGATCAGGGATTAGTTTGGACCGACTGACTGTATCAACACACGAGAATTTCTATGAGGGAGAGAGAAAGATCCTACCAATTTTGTCGGGAAAGGTATCTTCATATGAGCTATCCTCCCTAGTTATTTTTTTACACGCCACAACAGAAATAGGACCAACGGCCTTTTTTCCCTCCAGAGGAAGTTGTGCTACGGATTTTTATCAGCTGAAAAAAAAACCGTTGAATCCGGCTGGGCTTGAACCCACGAACACCGAGTCCTGAAGCAAGCGGCCGACGTGAAGTCCCTAACAGTGATTGGATACACCTGAGTCACGAGCGAGGACCCTCACTCTACTATCGAGAAATTTGTAAATCACCCTGAAAAACACTGGTAATGTCCTCGCGAACCTCCAATGATCGTTCCCACGAGCCTCGGTCAGATGTAGGCCAGTCGTGTGAGACGACACTGTTTTCCTAAAAGCTCTTATTGTAACTTTTACTAAAGAACCACAGGCGACCCTATCTTTATGTTCACCAGTTGGTGCTAAACTTGTTTACTCCGCGGCCCTAGAAATCTACTGCACGCCGGTATTCCTCGACCACGTCTTATTTTGACAACGGCTAGTAAAGGTTTCAGCAAGCCCGGGAGGATAGTTTGGACCGACGGCAAGAAGCAACCAGGATTGGACTGGGGATGTCGTGGTTCACCCTCACAAAGGGGACTATGCTAGCTTACCGATAACTGGACCGACGGCAAGAAGCAACCAGGATTGGACAGGGGATGTCGTGGTTCACCCTCACAAAGGGGATTATGCTAGCTTACCGATAACTGGACCAGAAGCTCTTTAGATGATGGCGAACCACCCAACGGCGGAACCCAAGGCTCCCACAGTGTCAACACTCACACGCGTGATATCACATATGTCTACATATTGTTAGTTTGCATCAAACAGGGTTTGAATATATTATATAATACACCAGAGGCGCAAAGTGTTACCAAGGGCTCATGGAACCCTTACACCACCCTGCGGGTCGGGTCTTTGATTCTGTCCAAAGAGGATCCATTGCATTGTTAGGACCGGAAAGCTCGTCTTTAAGAGTTTTTACCGTGAGTTTGGTCGGAAATGACGTAGTCAAACACGGAGATAATTTGTAGCGGTTCTGACGCGGATAATCGAAACGTGAGAGAAGGACGGAAGAGAGACTGTGAGCCAAGAAGAGTAGAGTTGTTTACCCAAGATGCGAGCCTAAGGGAACATCTTTATTGCTACTATTAAGGGTTTACCAGAAGGTTACAGCCCAGTTGCTTCACCTATAAATAGGTCTGGCCAGTTTATTTCTCGTCTTAAAACCCCGCGTCTCGTTTAATCGCCCCTTGTAAGAACCGACGGTCATGAGCTGGATGGAAGAATAGCTCTAAACCTCGTTGATCAAAATGAGAGGAATTAACATCATATGTAGCCCTACACACGACCAACGAGAGTCAATCAACATCATATGTAGCCCTACACACGACCAACGAGAGCAATCGACATCATATGTAGCCCTACACACGACCAACGAGAGCAATTAACATCATATGTAGCCCTACACACGACCAGGTAGCGTGATTTGTTTAATATCTCAATCAGGTTATTAGAATGCATGAAACAAACCCTCAATCTGGACGTTGCATCCACCGTATCGTATTTTTACTGTTGTTTGTTTTACTAGTTAAGATCGCGTGATCCATAACTTTCATGCCGAGTCTCAGCTCTTTAGGACGTTGCGGTCGCCATTTTGGATCCAGAATATTGGTTTGTTTCAATTTTAGGTCTTTTCTCGTAAAGATGTTGTGTTCCACAGTGTCTTTATCATATTTCATCGCTCGAGGACACTGAACGTATTCGAGATATAAAGATTATAATTATGGAGTTACTCTTCTTACAACTAAACAACGGGTAGTTTGGTGTGGCGGGAGGAACCAGTAGGGGGAGTAGAGGGAAGAACCAGTAGGGGGAGTAGTGGGAGGAACAAGTAGGGGGAGTAGAGGGAGGAATAAGTAGGGGAAGTAGGGAGAGAAACAAGAAGGGGGAGTAGGGGAGAGGGAGACAAACGTAAACTATATATGAAACCAAGAAACCCAGCATATAATCTTAGGAGAACCTCGAATGTATTGAACCTTCAAATGTGCGTGATTACAAGACCCACGCTTTACACTCTTATAAATACCCCGAGACACATTCATGGACCCCTGGTTTTTACTAACATGTTAATACTCAAGGTTTAATCTAAAATAGTGTCTTTATTTACTGATTATAATAACCAACAAGTATAAACAGAAGTTAACCTACCTAAATGTATTATTTAATGGGACCTCTGGGGTGACCTGGCGGTCTAGGGGTAAGGTGTCAGACTTCTGTGCTGGCGGCCGGGGTTCAATCCTCGGCCCCGGCAAAGATTTATCTGATTACCAAACCCTTCCTTCACCTCTGACAAGACATCTTGTGAATGTGGGGAATGCCAGGCCTCCACCGTGGTTCGAATTCCACGTTAAACTGTAGGTCCTCCATTTCATCTCACAATCACCCTACCATCACACATTAGCGTAAGTGCGTACAACCTGAACGGGTAGTAAGACGTGGTGCTAATAATAATAATAATAATAATAATAATAATAATAATAATAATAATAATAATAATAATGGGACCTCTGGTGTTGAAAACTTTCCGCTAATCGGTCTATTCTTATTTCAATTGTATTACCTAATGCTATTCACACGCAGGAGATGATTTCGCTGCTCCGTTTTAATATTTACCACTGTGGAAAATAACTTTTCACATAAATAAGTAGAAACAAAGAGCCTATTATCCGTGCTTCCCCTCCCATCCATTACGCCGGAAAATTGATAGTCTACTGTACATACATGCTTATGATCATCGATTTATTTCTACCAAAACGTAAAATTTAAGATAATTGACTTCAGTAATAAGCAAATAACATTTTAAATTATTATTTTGAGGCCCCTTAGAAAACCTTTCGCTGCCCCCCGGTTGAGAATCGCTGCTTTATGCCACGTTAACATTGATTTAGGTCTCTAAAAAACAAGAAGAACCGAAAGTTAGTCCAGTATTTTAAGCATATACTGCTTTGTTGCTTGAATTCTCATATTAAATAAAGTTGAGGCTAAATTAGAGCACTAGACATTTATTTTTTATGCCATATAAGAAGAAAATATGCATTATTTTTGTTCTCTAGAACAAGTGCTTTAAGCGATAAGAAATAAATTTAATGTCAACTTAATAATTTTAAGGGCATCAGTATAGCTCATAAGTCCGTACTTTTAATCTTTCCAATGGTAAGTGAGAAGAATTTATAAACAATAAATAATTTTACCCATTTTGTGCCAAATATATTGTTTGTGTTTGTTTATTTTAGAATAATTTGTTCTTAATCTCTATATTTCCTATTTAATGTTTATTATGAAACAAAATGAATTAAAGATATTCTTAAATAATGAATGTTAAATATTCCACCCCAATCATCAAGGCCTTACATAAGTGCAAAATCAAACATAAAAACATGTCAAAAGTTGATTTTTGGGCTTATAATTTAATTTTTTTTATATGTAGTTTGAAATAATGATAAATGTGAAAGTTAAAACATGACAATTGAAAAAACTGATATTTTTGTATTTATTTCACGCTAACTAAAATGAGAGATTGATTACGAAATATCTCGTTATAAATAAAGTATAGATTGAGATATAGAAAATAGTTAACGGCATCACCCAATACAAGTGAAATAGCATCACACTAAAACATATCTTATTAGAATGGCTGCTCGGAAATTTCCACACCACTAGAACCATCCTCAATTATCTTTCAAAAATCTTAAATTATCTTTGTAAAAAACCACTAGGTCTTAGTTTGTGAAAGGCTAGATTTATGTTTTTAATCATTTATTTGGTGGTAGAATATCAATATTTCACATGAAACTTTAAAAACAATCCAATTTCACTGAATCATTAATTTATTTTAAGTATGGATACTCAAAATATAACGTTATTAGTTCTTAGGACTATATTTATACATTTTCTGCTCCACTTGAGCATTAAACTCAATTTCAAATAACACAGAGTTTTCGGACACTATCAACGTTTTCTCAGAGCTCAAGTAGGCGGCCCTTTAACAGTCGACATATATTATTTATATGCTATTTTATAATATATAATAATACTATTATTATTATTATTACTATTATTATTAGCACCGCGTCTTACTACCCGTTCGGATTATACGCACTTACGCTAATATGTAATGGTAGGGTGATTGTGATATGAAATGGAGGACCTACAGTTTAATGTGGAATCCGAACCACGATGGAGGCCTGGCATTCCCCACATTCACAAGATGTCTTGTCAGAGGTGAAGGAAGGGTTTGGTAGTCAGATAAATCTTTGCCGGGACCGAGGATTGAACCCCGTCCGCCAGCACAGAAGTCTGACACCTTACCCCTAGACCGCCAGCTCACCAATACTCTTATTCATCTAGAAACAGTTTTACGTAGAGCAATATGTTAGAACCTCTATTACTCATGAATGTGTGTGTGACATTTGAAGATGTATGTTAGTTCACGAATAAGCCAATGAGGATGAAGTTGATTTATATGTTGTAATACTACGGTAATTTGAAACACATTGATTAATATTATCTTAGATGAGTGTATTAATAGTATATTATATTTAATGTGTTGCACACCCACATAATATGATATGACCCACAGTATGTTGGTGTGAAATGTGGCCTTATGTACTAGTTACACTAATGGGTTTACTGATTAGAAAGGTTATATTTAAAGGAAGTGACCTCACATTTGCGAGGATAGGGAGTGCAAAACTATTTTTAAAACCAACCTAAGTAGACACGGCCGAGATTAAAACCTCAATAACCACGTTATTGTAAGTCTAGTCTACTGTGAGGGTAGCGCCCTAGAACATGCGGCCACCGAAGACGGCAGAATTAAATATATATGTACGTGCGAGAACGTCACTTACTTCAGAGAGTAAATTGACAATTTTGTACAAGTTGTATTTTAAATATTTTTTATTTTTGAGTGACAAGTATTCCACATTCATTCAGTATTCATAGGTGAGCCACTTGACGTACCGTAGAACAGAATCGAAGCCAGAGTCCCCCATACTAAAGTACAGCAATATGTGGCGTGCATGTGCTCCTTTGTTCTATGATTTACAACTTGATATCAATGTTGCCAGAGCTTCCTGTCAATTGTGTGATCAAGTCGAACTTCCCCTCGCTTTCCCCAGCCGAGGATGTGTCATGACGTCACACTAGTTGGAGGCTTACCTAACAAAGCGCAGGATGATGTGTAGCAGGGGGAACATGCGGTCCTACATATTAGACGGTACTGGGTTTATAACCAAGTATTCCTAGTCTGACATCAGTGGCGCGAGGAGCTTCCCTCTTCACTTTGGTTTTTTACACGGATTTTGTGCGGTTTAATAACGATATTTTTTTAACACCGCTTCTTATTTCCTGTTTAAGCTATACGCATATCAACTACTCTTATGAGCTAAGGATGTGGAAGGCTGAATTTAGAGAAAGTGTATTCGTATTTGCGTGGAGGGAGGGTGGAAATCCATTTAGGGAAAAAACCTTCATTTCACCCGACCGGGATTCGAAACCGATCTCCCTGTTTTCGGAAGTCTAGTCTAACACGAGAGGGACGCCTTAGACCATGCAACCACCGAAGCAGTTTACTAAAGAATGAATTACATGATTTGATTAAGAACGATGCTAAATAAAAGACCGTGTTCGAAATTAAAATACAAGGATACAAGACGAAGGAAGTTACGACCCCCCTCCAAAACAAACACACACGTGCTAGAGTTGATGTTGTTACAATATATTTCTTTCCTGACCTTCCTTACGTCCATAGTATCTCACCCTAACTTCCTCTACCGTCTCATGTACTCTTCATTTTTCCTGTAGGGTCGCAAGCTTACCTTTCACTATACCACTATGGCAATGATTAAAAGCTAGAGTCATAGTGTAATACGCCAAACGGAGTGTGCCGACCGTGCCCCAAATCTCAGAGACACATCTCCATTCCTCATTTATTTATACTCATCGTACTGCGCATTTTCAATTTGATTTCCAGAAATTAAAAATATGGCTCATTGAGGAAAACTGGTATAATATTTATAGATTGAGCGGGGAACAAAATACGAGTTCGTTTGATATGAACATAAAACAACCAATTCGTTTGTTTACCTAAATAGTGGGAGATTTAATTGGTTAACTATATTCGATTAGATTTAATTATAATACCGCGAGTGCAACCAGATTTGTGTTCCATTGAACATGGCGTGTTTACCTGAAATTTAATTAGAATACTCTGTAGGAAGTTAAACTCGCTGGGTTGAAACGCATCGGGCGACTCACCAATGCACTCAGTCCTCACAGTATAATCATTTATAGACTACTACACTTCTTTTCAACATTTGCGGATACTTGGAGGTACCACAAATTTAACCATATATTAATTAATTTGAAAAAGAGTGGATATTTCTCACCTGCGTAACCAAAGATACGGTCTTGTTTTGTCTATGATGTCGGGGATAATGAGGTTGAGATTTGAATCCATGCTGGAAGCTCTAAAGTGTTTATTCTCCTAAAGTGTTCAACAATATCTTGAAAAGTAAATGCGGGTGTATATCTCCTCAATGCTCCCAACCTCATCCCGAGCCTGTTATTGAAGATATAAATACAGCCCTGAAGTGTATCACACTCTACAGGTATATTAACTAAGCTAATGGGAGAGATGGGGAATGTAGGAAATAAACACTCGCCGAGAAAGAATGGGAAACCACCTTCAATACACGTGAGTGGGGCTCAAACCCCGACCCTCTCGTCAACAATAAGCTAAACTAGATAGCTATGAGCCACACAATCAGTCCACGTGTCCACCGACACGAGTAGAAGTCTTGTCAGTTATAAACATGAATATTGGTAAAGTTTTATCCTTTATTTAAATAGAATATTTAATTTATTAGAATTTGCCCGTCTATGTAATATAGATATGACGTCATTTAAAAAAAGGACAGTCAAGGAAGGTAATTAAGGGGTCCGGCCATCTCGGTTAGCGAGATATTTCCGTGCAGACGAGATATTTACAACTGCGATGAATTATTTCGAAATATGGTTCATGCCAAACTAAAGTGTAAATATTCAAATACGGATCTTTTCCCCCCAACAACTCTATATTTTGAGTATTAATAATAGAAAAAATATGTGAAAATGTGATATTATCTCATTTCAAACGAATTTTAAAGCATCTTTCCATAGCTCTGAGACTATGCTCGACGAAAAAGGGCTCTATATTTAGCATTCCTCTAACGAATACAATCATTTCTTGATATTTGAGAACTAACAGAAAGCTTTCTTCTTTTCCTTGAGATTAGAAGAGTCTTTTCCCCTCTTTCCTATGCACATGACAAAGGGGTATTATAGGCGAAGGGCTGAAGGGAGTATAAGCATGGACAGAATAGAGAGGTAGTTCCGGAAAACGAGGCAGACCAATCAATGTTACCTGACAATAGTTTCTTGCGGCCAATCTAAAGCCTGGGACCCTTATATTAGTAGCTGGACACTTTACCGATTGAGTTACGGTGTCGATATTTTACCACTGTTCTATAATCCTCTCTCCAGGCAAATAATAGTAAGTTTTATTACTGTTGATCTTCAAAAAGCCCAGTGTAGTGTACTTAGTATAATGTAGACAATCCTTGAAATAAGAGGCATGTCCTGAACTTATAATAACTACCAATTCCTCTGTCCCGCCAAAAGACTCTTGACTTGAGAAGATGAAATTTGGCGGGCAGAGAGCCCCCATCCTGGGCGGTGACTGGAAGTGCACGTGGAGGTCCCCAAAACCAGCTCCACACATTAATTTAGGTAAATATTTCGTCTTTATTTGAAACTCGCTTCCCAAATTTTGAGGGTCATTCTAAATTATTCCCATTTTCAATCATTGCCCAGCAATAGCCAATGGGGCACGTTACACAACCAGGCGCGGCTCAGTATGAATCCAGGTCATGGTGGTCATATGGCCAACGTCGTTAGACTCGCCATATACGGGATTGGAGAGGAGTTATGGGTTCGATTCGTGACCGGTCGCATTCATGATTTCACACAATTAATTTACAACTATGATTTTTACAATAGCATCTTCACGCAAATTCGGGAACTCTTTATCTAATCAGCCCTTATCATTGCACTGTGTCATACTACCTGTTAGGTTTATACGCTTATGCACTGGTTAGTCTGATTGCTTTAGGGACTAGGAAGGGTATATTCAGAGGAAGTGTACCACATTTGCGAGGAAACCGGCCCTAGTACACCCGACTGAGATTGGAGATACAGATAGAGTAGCACCTCAGACCATGTGGCCACCCAAGTAGGTAGTAATAACTATGTTAAGCCTAGGAGTTATTTTAATAACGTCTCTTTCCCCTCTATTGTTCTACAAACTGAGATACTAAAGGCTGGTGCACACTGCTCGTCTCGAATAGCATCAACTCGGGTATTAATTTAATATATTATTTAAATGAGGAGAGACTCAATGGGAGTATTTCCCGAGTCAAGTGAGAGACTCAATGGGAGTATTTCCCGAGTCAAGTGAGAGACTCAATGGGAGTATTTCCCGAGTCAAGTGTGGGCTGACAGAGTATGTCCCGAGCCAAGTGTGGGCCGACAGTATTTCCCAAGCCAAGTGCGGGCCGACCTTAAGTGTATGTCCACATACGTATTGATTTGTCTGTCTCCCATCTTGATACAAAGTATCGCTATAACTCACAATATTTATACCTTCTCGGTTGTTTTTAGAAAACAATACCTAGGTAGAAAAATAATAAATCAAAATCTCTGCTACAAGGGGAACAACGCCCAAGTGCAAGAAAAGTGGAATATTTATAACGTTTTCTTTTCGAAACGCGACAAGACAGTTTGTTGATAGATGTTATATTTCCATTGTTGCACTTTGATGGGGAAACGGAGTGGGTTGTCTGTTTGACTGACTTAAATATTAATAGAGGATTCTCGAGCAAACCTGATTACATCTTTAAAATATCAAACTATACTTTCGTTCAGGACTATAAAACATATTTGTTGAAACAAGATTAAATATTTATATATTCTTAAATATTCATTAAAGTTTATAAAAATACTTTTTAGAAAATTAAGTTGAATGCATTGTTGTCTAAATAAAGCTACCTCCTTAGAGATAATTAATATAATAATAATAATAATAATAATAAAGGTTTTACAAGCGCGGAAAGATTGTAGAGAATACAAAAATGGACACAGGTCGACCTCAACTCTATTAACTGAGACATTGAATTGATTGATTATATCAGCACAGGACTTACAAGCCAGCTTAAATCTAGAATAAAGACAACCTCCAAACCCGCACGTTAATTATTCATCAGTGATAACGTAGAAACCCTAATTTCACTAATGAGACATTTTTAGGCTATGCTGGAAATCGAACCCGGGGCCCTCAGCTCAAAAGACTGATATAATACCGACTCAGTTAAGAATCGAACCTTATTCATTTACTTTCAACTATTAGAAAGGTACCGATGACAGGGATATTAGGGTTCGAATCCCAGTCGGTTGTCCGGGGGGGGGGGGGGGCCCCCCCCCCCCNGGTTCACTCTCCCTCCACGCAAATGCGGGTAAACTTCCTCTAAATCGAACCTTTCTAATGATCACCACATGCCTGTAATTATTACATAAGCGTATGTTCTGGACGGGTAGTAAGAGGCGTTGCTAATAACAAGTGTCATTAGTGTTGTCCGTTTCAGCTGATACATCTGTCGTTTTGTTTTGTGCATCTTTACTCATTCCTCTCTCTATGACATCTCAATGTCCCCGGACCCAAGTAGACCATGTTGGCCACTATTGAACTTTGGCCAGTTGACCACTCTCCCCTCCTCTCCTCTCCTCCCCTCTCCTCGTCTCGAGCCACCCACAACTTACCGTGAAAATCTCCCCTAGTCTTGCGCTACCTGGCTCGACTGTATTTATAGCCCGACCGGGAGCGGTGTCTGCGCATGCGCGCACAGACCGTCTCTAGGGATTTGGGACGGAACTGGAACAGAAGTTCCGTGCGTGGGGG
>CABFVX010003677.1:29662-54785 GCA_902151425.1 Timema shepardi | reverse complement strand
CATACGTGGGAGAGCATGTGTGTTTCTACCACGTGTCTAACAACTAACTACAGGAGGATTCCTCCATACGTGGGAGAGCATGTGTGTTTCTACCACGTGTCTAACAACTAACTACAGGAGGATTCCTCCATACGTGGGAGAGCATGTATGTTTCTACCACGTGTCTAACCACCAACTACAGGAGGATTCCTCCATACGTGGAAGAGCATGTGTGTTTTTATTGTGTGTGGAACTTCCCTTATCTAACGAGTAACAACGAGATCATACTCTGGGTTGGTAAGGAAGGGATGAAGGAATGGAGGAAAGGATGAAGGAAGGGATGAAGGAAGGAAGGGATGAAGGAAGGAAGGGATGAAGGAAGGTATGAAGGAAGGGATGAAGGAAGGTATGAAGGAAGGGATAAAGGAAGGGATGAAGGAAGGTATGAAGGAATGGAGGAAAGGATGAAGGAAGGAAGGTATGAAGGAAGGTATGAAGGAAGGACGCTGTCAAGTACAAAGGGATAAGACAATCAGTTACCTTCAAAGTATGGAGGATCTAGAATAAACCTGTATAGTGACTAATTTTAATGGAAAATCACAATTTATATCTATAGGGGAGAGTCGTATAGTATCGGACAGCGGCTAGTATTGGACAGATCATGTTTCAATAAACTACCGTTAGCTAGAGAACTCTTTCCGGTATAATATTACTCCTCTTAATTGCAGCCAAAGACAACAGTTAGTTGAAGGCGCGCCCTTGAGCCGTACGGTTCCCACGAGTGTTTGTATAGTTTATATGCTTTGTTTCTTTGTTCCAACTACATTTTCAAGACTCCTCATTCTCCTACGGTAATTACAATTAGTTTGTTTATTGGATATAAGGTAAAGGGTAAACTCATGAATAAGTTATAATATTGATTTGCTCAAGAAAGAAAATATTATTGTAATGACCATCATTTTTTTATTGCCATACAGATCGGCTAGTATCGGACAAGTTGTTTTCGTCCAGTACCGGACAAACTGGGGGATGCCACAAATTTTTTATCAACATTAACAACAAATAAAGCTCAAATAAAACACTCAATTTAAGGTTAGATAAGATTGTTCAGATTAGGTATATATATATACCTAATACTAAATTATATATATATATATATATATATATATTTATTTTGTCTTCATAGAACTTTTTCTTTCAGGTAACCTATTCTGGAATTTTACACTATGCCTAAATTAAAGAAAAAGGAAAAAGTAGGCTTAAGTGGGAAGTGGCAAGAAGAGAACATGAAAATAGCTGTAGAGAAGGTTTTAAGTAACGCTATGACAGTGAGATAGGCGGCAAATACATACGCTGTTCCTAAAAGCTCCTTAGGAGACAGAGTAGCGAAGTTAAAATTAGGAAATGAAGTAAAAATAGTTCCTGACCGGAAAACAAATTGTGATGTAGTTGGATTAGTAAGCTATGCTTTTACCAAAATTTGCCGAATGGATATATATATATATATAAAAGGGTTTGAATGTGCAGGTATATATCCAAATAATCCAAACATATNACACTTGCAAGTAAACATCCGGCCTTGGTCCAAGAGATGCATTGTGGGCACAAAGCTATCCTGTAATGGTACACTTGCAAGTAAACATCCGGCCTTGGTCCAAGAGATGCATTGTGGGCACAAAGCTATCCTGTAATAGGACACTTGCCAGTAAACATCCGGCCTTGGTCCAAGAGATGCATTGTGGGCACAAAGCTATCCTGTAATGGTACACTTGCAAGTAAACATCCGGCCTTGGTCCAAGAGATGCATTGTGGGCACAAAGCTATCCTGTAATAGGACACTTGCCAGTAAACATCCGGCCTTGGTCCAAGAGATGCATTGTGGGCACAAAGCTATCCTGTAATGGTACACTTGCAAGTAAACATCCGGCCTTGGTCCAAGAGATGCATTGTGGGCACAAAGCTATCCTGTAATAGGACACTTGCCAGTAAACATCCGGCCTTGGTCCAAGAGATGCATTGTGGGCACAAAGCTATCCTGTAATGGTACACTTGCAAGTAAACATCCGGCCTTGGTCCAAGAGATGCATTGTGGGCACAAAGCTATCCTGTAATAGGACACTTGCCAGTAAACATCCGGCCTTGGTCCAAGAGATGCATTGTGGGCACAAAGCTATCCTGTAATGGTACACTTGCAAGTAAACATCCGGCCTTGGTCCAAGAGATGCATTGTGGGCACAAAGCTATCCTGTAATAGGACACTTGCCAGTAAACATCCGGCCTTGGTCCAAGAGATGCATTGTGGGCACAAAGCTATCCTGTAATGGTACACTTGCAAGTAAACATCCGGCCTTGGTCCAAGAGATGCATTGTGGGCACAAAGCTATCCTGTAATAGGACACTTGCCAGTAAACATCCGGCCTTGGTCCAAGAGATGCATTGTGGGCACAAAGCTATCCTGTAATGGTACACTTGCAAGTAAACATCCGGCCTTGGTCCAAGAGATGCATTGTGGGCACAAAGCTATCCTGTAATAGGACACTTGCCAGTAAACATTCGACCTTGGTCCAAGAGATGCATTGTGGGCTCAACACATGTCACACGTGGGAACAATAGTAGAGCAGAGTATGGTAATTCTTCGGAAAATAATTGAGAGGAACATTTTCATAGCTACGCCGGAAGCATCACAGTTGGTGATATTGGAAGGAAATCACTCAACAGATTCGGAAAATACAAAACTAAAACAAACAAAAAATATTGCTACACAAACCAGCACACTTTCAAAGATAGTAAATTAAATCGCCAAACAAGATTTTCAAAAATAAATTTTCACAAAGCTAATCTTAAATAAGTATTTATCAGAAAAAAATATTACGTCATCTTGTTTACCCTTTATATATGAAATTTAGAAAAAAAATTATAGATATTTTAAACAATTTTCAAAAGTAGAATTTTTTTATAAAAACACCTTGAATTATTTTAAATTTGAAAAATCTTATTCATCACGAAATACATTTCCCATATACCCATCTTGAAATAAATCCTAATAGCCATTTTTGAAAAATGTCAAATTATCTTAATGGTTTTATAAGCAAAACAACTTTGAATTAGTTTATTTTATAAAAAAAAAACACTTAAATTATTATGTATTATGGAAAGTAGCCCCAGATACAAATTTTTAACAAATAAGCTGGCCGATTTCTGAAAATTTGAGATTTTTTAAATAGCTTCATCATTAAATTACAATCAAATAAATCTTCTAAGAAAAAGAAATATATAAAAATATTGTAAAAATCTTATTAAATACCTATTTTAGAAATAATCGTTTAAGCCATTTTTAAAACATTTAAATTGTTTTACCAAAAAACAAGGATATAGTTTTATTTATAATGTCAAACACACTCTATAAACATTTTAAAACAAAATTGTTAGAACATTTTTCGGTAAATTTGTATTTCAAAAATAAGAAAAAAAGTCTTGAGGTAGAGCCATAAAACACACACAGGGACATGCGGAAATGTTAATTACATATTTTTGGGTTGCAGGGCGCATAAAACTTAAAGATTCAATATCATATTCTCCCAGTATAACCTTTCAAGAATACTTTCTCTTGAAATGAGAAAGTACAAACTAATGTTTATTCTTAAGAACACAAGTATTTGAACATCTATCCAAAGATAGCCTCCACTCCAAGGTCGGTCCTTGTTGGTTGGATAATTTTGTGGCCAAGAAGATGTTTCCGTGCGAGCGATAAAGTTGAGGCTTCAGATAATTTTAGAGGAATCAACAAGTAGTTGAGCAACAAAATCAACAAGTAGTTGAGCAACAAAATCAACAAGTAGTTGAGCAACAATATCAAACTCCCTCATAAAATGCTGCTCATTGTTTGAACTACTCTATCTACAAACAAGTGGAAACTTTCACCCTTACACAGACACTACACATTTTAAGGGCGACTTCAAAATATACGAGACGCTTTTTTATGCCATTGCATTTCTCTACCCCTTCTTTCCGTACATCCAAGTAACGATTAAGATAATGCTTTAGTGGGGAGTGAGATTGATTTTAGGGAATTACACCCGCATTTGCGTAAAGGGAAAGTAAAAACTATTTAAGAAAAATCTGCTGAGGGTGGTTTTTCGTAAATGGTTTTCCACTCTTCCTCAATGATAATGCAAGTACATTTCTTATAAACTAAGTCTTTATATTTTATAAAATATTAGCATAATTAGTACAGTATATTTACGTACAATCCGAATGAGGCTAAGAAACAATGAAATAATTAATAACTTTGTTATAAACACATTAGTTAAGTTAGATATAAAATGTATGAATTATTAGTACTTTTTAGTTTGTTGTTCGAGGACGTTAACTACTTTTATTTTATTTTAATGAAATGCCATTTGAACAAAATGAATTGTGAAATTCCTTTGTTGCATCCACCTCTCCTTTCCTTCGTTGAAATAAACTTGAATGGAAAGCAATTAAATACGTGTGTGCTGTCCCATTGAAATATGTAATTTCTCTCCAGAACTTGAACCAACAATTCCTTGTCCTATTTTCCTTCTTGTATTTGCCTCATGTATTGTGTTCTAGGTGAGCTTTGAACAACACATTTCATTAGAAGCAAAATGAAACCGCAAATTGAGGCGATCTCTAATTGCAAACAAAAATGGATGTGCAATTTAAAAATATAATTTAAATAAGAAGTGGGAATATTAAGCCCAAACTAATTTTAATTTTAATCTAAGTACTCAGACTGAGTGTCAAAGACACAATTTGGACCAAACCAGGCAGAGAAAATATGACAAGCTATTATATTATGTGACAGTATAATAATAGTAGATTAATTAATGTTATACGTAACATCCTGCTGGCTGCATTGTTGAACAAATACACCTAAAGCCAATCTTGTCTATTATGGAAGTGACGGAAAGTCGGGGTTCGAATGTCGATTGGGTACATTGAAATCTTTCCAAGTTGGTTTTCACTTTCCCTGATAACTAATTTTGCTAAAATTCCTTAAAATTCTTCTTTCATCACCCAGATCCTATATATTATCTTTATTATATGAAAGTAAGTCCAGCAGAATAGCTCTATTGTGTGTTGGAGCCCGGGTTCGATTCCCTCGATATTCCAAGAAGAAAAGAGGGAGGGAGTGAGTATGTAAGGCGTGTTATAGTGAGCGTGTAAGGC
Organism: Timema shepardi; assembly: GCA_902151425.1. Lineage (NCBI taxonomy): Eukaryota > Metazoa > Arthropoda > Insecta > Phasmatodea > Timematidae > Timema > Timema shepardi. The sequence continues at coordinate 49,613 of CABFVX010003677.1, read as the reverse complement.
GTGTTATAGTGAGTGTGTAAGGCGTGTTATAGTGAGTGTGTAAGGCGTGTTATGGTGAGTATATAAGGCGTGTTATAGTGAGTATATAAGGCGTGTTATAGTGAGTATATAAGGCGTGTTATAGTGAGTATGTAGGCGTGTTATAGTGAGTATGTAAGGCGTGTTATAGTGAGTATGTAGGCGTGTTATAGTGAGTGTGTAAGGCGTGTTATAGTGAGTATGTAGGCGTGTTATAGTGAGTGTGTAAGGCGTGTTATAGTGAGTATGTAGGCGTGTTATAGTGAGTGTGTAAGGCGTGTTATAGTGAGTATGTAGGCGTGTTATAGTGAGTGTGTAAGGCGTGTTATAGTGAGTATGTTAAGTGATTTAGAATAGTAATAATTAGTGCTGATGATTTTGTGATAGGTCTGCTAGTAACACGGTCTGTAGCCTGTACCCATCATGTGATAGGTCTGCTAGTAACACGGTCTGTAGCCTGTACCCATCATGTGATAGGTCTGCTAGTAACACGGTCTGTAGTCTGTACCCATCAGTTTCCTCATGTATATAAAACCGTTCCTTTAGTCTTATCCTTCACGGAAGAACACCATCATAAATATTGGCTTATCATTTAGTTTAGTGACTATGCAAATTTTTCTTTTTTTGATTTTATGGTTTTTAACTGAAATTTGTAAAACCTACTTATTTTCATTATTTTGTTCTACTGTGGCATTGTAAAATGATAAGATATATTTATAGCTATATACTTTATATATATTTATGTTTTCATAATTTAATATTTAGTACACTCATTTCTTGTATTTTTTCAAACGAATTTATATAAAATTCCCCACTATTATTATTATTATTACTAGCACCGCGTCTTACTACCCGTTCGGGTTATACACACTTACGCTAATGTGTAATGGTAGGGTGATTGTGAGATGAAATGGAGGACCTACAGTTTAACGTGGGATCCGAACCACGGTGGAGGCCTGGCATTCCACACATTCACAAGTTGTGCTCACCACTATTAATTTGTTGCACTATTCCTATTTTATGTGATAAAGACAAATTAAATTTATGTATTTTATATATATGTACTTTTTTTTAAACTATCTCAATCTTTATATAAACACTAAGAGCGCGGCGCATTGCAACAGATTTCCTGCTCTGCCTCTGGTAAAATATCGATTTGAAGTGTAATTTAGTTGTTTTACTTTTAACATGTTTGTATCAACATGTAATTATTTATTATTAATAAATACACTCTCTTATTTTTACATTACGCTCTACTATTTAAATCTTGCGATAAAATGTTTCAAATTTTTAAAACTTTTCAACAATTTATTTTTAGTTTTTGTGAAAATCCCAGTATTTTCCCGAATCTCCAGGATTTCCAGATTTGAGGGCAACCATTTTTTTATTACCTTATTAGAAATAGCGGGAGTAAATAATATATTTCTTTAATATATATTCTGTGCCCTCGTATTTCCTCTTGAAATAACCTTAAAATTACAACAACAAAAATGTGTAGCTAATAAACCAGCACTTCCCTCTTCTCCGACCCCCCCTCACATCCCCCCTCCCCCCCACCTCAACACTCGAGGGTAAATCACATTACCGCCGACTCCAAAACCCGCTCGTAGACACCGCCACAAAGCACGCGAACACAAATAAAGTAAGGCAACAAAGTTTGTGCAAGTTTCCCCCCCCTCCCCCTGGTAGTTGGAACTCAGGGCCTTTTTCGGGGTGAAAGTGCTCTGTAAAACAGTGTTCGGTGTCAATTGACAGAACTATCACTTCATAAAACTTTCACGTTATCAACATTATCAACGGCCACATCAGGAAACTATGGGCGTGGAACGATACGATACGAACAGAACAATCGTCGTGGATCACAATACACAAACCTTCCCACGCCCATTGGCTAACTACACATACAGTAGTCCCATGGCTTCTCTGGTGCTGAGTGATAGCTTTGAAAAGTTACCAGACTAAATTATGTATCCCTACGCCGAAGAACATGATCTGCAAAAACATGTGTTTAGCAGTTGTCACGTCTGACAGTCAAAACTTATGTATGTACCTAAATGTTGACTGTGAGAAGTCAGTTGTGAGCTGTCAGTCAGCACCAAAGACTCCCAGGGGCTACTGTATATACCTAAATGTTGCCTGTGAGAAGTCAGTTGTGAGCTGTCAGCCAGCACCAAAGACTCCCAGGGGCTACTGTACAGACGATGTACTGTATCACCTATTGCATAGAAGCAGGAACGAGTCCAGTCACAAATATATACAATGCAGGATGTTGAATCAGTTGAATTGACACTATAGTTTTAAAGGGTCTTACTTAAGTAAAAACCACTTATTTTTATGCTATTTAATTTACTAATCTGGNCATTCATAAACATGAAAATATTAAAGAAGCTCCAAACCGTAATTTTGAATAATATCCCTCCCCATATTTAAATCCAAACAGAATTTTGAATAATATCCCCAAATATTAGTTCTAAACCAGCGCCCTCACCTGGTAAGAGCCAGTGATACAATGAGACACCATGCAAAATGACACCTGCTGTTATATAGCATAAACAGGTCTTAGAAGTTCTCAGTAGAGGGGGAGAGGAAGGGAAACACATGGAACAAAAATAAGGGTGAAGACTAGCGCTCTGGACGTATCGCGGATGGCCCAGTAATTACTCGGCCAAACTCGAACATCCCGGAAGCGGATGTTCGCGAAGTCAAGTTGAGAATTAGTTTTTTGCGGGCTGGGCGAGGCGCTGATTTGGTTCGCGTCTCAGTCAGTCTTCTTTATCCAAGCCACGGGAGTGGATGTGTTGGTGCGTGCGTGTCCCATCCGACGGGGAGAGGTCTTGGTCAGCCTTGGTGAGTGTAGAGCCTCCATATTACCGGGTTGTTGGTTTTAGATGCTTATTATTTGGAACATCGTTACAAGGTAATTAATATTAATTTGCTATGGATATAACTAAAAACACCCCAAGTACCCACGTCCGGAGATCTAACCTTGACTTCCCGTGACGGGAGAACCGGACAAGACGAGATCATGCCTTAACCCACATGCACAGCAGTGCACGAAGCTGACCTTGTTTGTAGTAACCGAATAGAGGGAAGAGATTGTGCGATCATTTCTTGAACTGAACCATTTGAAACCAACTCGTCAGTGGCTTACTGATCTCTTCTTTGTCTTACTACTTGAAACAGTCGTTTGAACTTGTACCGGACGTGACGAGACCAACACACACATGATGGCAGGTTTAATGAGGGTCAGTATATTCCTAGATTGTTTTTCATCCTCCTAATAATTATATATTCCTTATTTCAACTACATTATAGTAATCTCTGTATTATGAGCGTCACCCTAATTGGAAGGGCAGAATGACAGAATAAAAACAGCTCGAGCGAGTTGGTAAAGCGTTCTAACCTCTCAGTCTCGTATACATTTTCACTCGAGATTACATTTCGGGATAAAAGATAATATGTTTATGCCCGACGTTAAAGATTTCCCTATGTGAAGTGAGATTATAAACCCCGTTAAACTTATAAGTGTTTAAAAAATAGTCTTATCCCAGTTGGCTCTTTATTCTGTAACGCGAGAAACGCTATTACCGCTGTATTCTACTTGTGTTTCTTATCACGTCCTATAGGACCGTTCTCACTTTATCATGGTGACAGCCCCCCTCCCCCTGTCCCCCTTGCCCCCCTTGTCACCCTTACTACTCCCTGGTATCCACTTTCACCAGATGAAGGCGAGAAGGAATGCGTCACTTCTTAATTTGGAACTTTTAAACATCTTTTTCAGTGTTTCATCTTAAGGTGAGGAAACAGGGGACTCGAGATAAGGTCAGTGTTTCATCTTAAGGCGAGGATACAGGGGACGCGAGATAAAGTCAGTGTTTCATCTTAAGGTGAGGAAACAGGGGACTCGAGATAAGGTCAGTGTTTCATCTTAAGGCGAGGATACAGGGGACTCGAGATAAGGTCAGTGTATTACACCCTCAGCCGATCCTATAGACAAGGACCCTAAACTATAGGATAGAGAGGATGGAACAATACAAGGAAAATATCAACAGTAGATAGAAAAAGTTTATAACAAAATATTCTTTTATTGCCAAAAATATTAACAAAACACGGAAAGGACGGCCTTATTTTTAAAACATCCTATAGCTACTATTCTGAAAGAAAACATTGATATATTTGCGTCGGACTTAAGGTCCTTCAAACATAACGTTGTTACTGGTAGCTCATAACCAAAAAATAGGACTTAAGGTCTTTTCTTAGATTCTACATTTAACGTTATTTTCTAACAGTTACATTTAACTTGCGGCAACACAACTTTCAAAAACGATCCTACATATTTACAATTAACAATCTTACAAGTAGTGACAGTTAAAGTGAAGTTAACATTTACTTTACATATTTACAAAAAAACAAACTATCCTGCTTCCTACATCTGACTGACGAGCAGTGATAGTTAACGTGAACTTTACATTACCATTACAATTTTACAAGAAAATATGCATCCTGCTCCCTACCCCTGACCGATGAGCAGTGATGACTAAAAGTGAATGAACATTCGTATACAATTTACCAACCTCTTTATAATGAGCCTAGAAACACGGATACAAAGGGGAGGGGTTTACACTTCCAACTCAGTTACGCCCAAATAGTCCATTACGCCATTCTGACACAACTTGGTAGGTTTTCCCAGCCGCTGATTGGACGCGTCGTTGTAGCTCGGCAGTATTCTATTTCTCTACCAATGTGCAAGCTTGAAAGTTCAGCGTGGCATTTTCATATCCCTCCGCCAGACGGCAAACCAGGGTCAGTTGATTTGGCAGAGGGAGGTCAAGTAAACATCGGCTAGTTTATTTCCAATGATCGGGTGGAGTAGACCGTCGATCCGTCCTTCGAGATGTTGTTGCCAAACTCTTGTTTATTAGTGCGTTTGACTCGCCAGCGGCGTAGCCAGGGAATCTGGACGAAGGTACGTTTGAACAGTTACTTAATTTCACTGTTTATAATGGATTTTTCTGAATGTTTGTCTTGAATAATGGTTGGGGCTAGATAGGGCTATAATAGAGAAGAATACCATTATAGGTTTTTTTGGAGGTTATTTCTGGGGGTGGGTAGTACGTATTTTGGCAATTTTATTAGTGATATTAGGTTAGGTGGGGAGTAATTGTGCAATACAAGGCATTGTATTGTTACAAATGTTTCATCTTAAGGTGAGGAAACAGGGGACTCGAGATAAGGTCAGTGTTTCATCTTAAGGTGAGGATACAGGGGACGCGAGATAAGGTCAGTGTTTCATCTTAAGGCGAGGATACAGGGGACGCGAGATAAGGTCAGTGTTTCATCTTAAGGTGAGGATACAGGGGACGCGAGATAATGTCAGTGTTTCATCGTAAGGCGAGGATACAGGGGACGCGAGATAAGGTCAGTGTTTCATCTTAAGGCGAGGATACAGGGGACGTGAGATAGGGTCAGTGTTTCATCTTAAGGCGAGGATACAGGGGACGCGAGATAAGGTCAGTGTTTTATCTTAAGGCGAGGATACAGGGGACGCGAGATAGGGTCAGTGTTTCATCTTAAGGTGAGGAAACAGGGGACTCGAGATAAGGTCAGTGTTTCATCGTAAGGCGAGGATACAGGGGACGCGAGATAAGGTCAGTGTTTCCGCAGCTTTCACAGATTACCTCAACTGATGTTGAATATCTGTCATAGGTGTGCTGGAACTTAAGGACGAGTTTCTTCTATTCATTTAAAAAGGGTTTGAGATAATTCCTCTATGCTCGTGACAGATATTCATTCTGTCGTTCCCTGCATTCCCCCCTTAGCATAAAGCAGTAGAGAACTAGGTAGAAGATAATTAATATATACGTGTTCTTCTTACTAATATAAACACATTGTTGTACGAGTGATCATAGGAATGGTCAACTTCGTGTTTTATCTATAGCCCAAACCCTTTCATTGGTTTTGTTTAGAATTGTAATGTGTATGTGATACTAGAATTTAAACCTGTTCTTCGGACGGGTAAGCCCCATCAAACTAAATCAAATTGGGTCGGTCAACATCCAGCCGCCATCATTTAGATAGATCCTTGTGTACAATCCTGAGATAACTATGGAAATTATAAACACATTATGTTAATTACTACATTTTAAAAAATATTTGAAAGAAAATATTACCTTGTTCACAAACTGAGTATACAAACGAACGCAATCTCTACTTTAACACAATCATAATATTGCTAAGTGGAACTAAGTAATATTCATTGTTACAGAAATATGTAGGATAAAAGAGCACAAATGAAATAATATACTCTGTTACATACACACATTATGCATTAAGCATCATTATTTCCTATGTTGCTATGTCGCTCCTGTATACGAGATATCTATCTCTCGAGTCGTAAATATGTATTCACAATACTAATACACATATATACACTTTGAGATAATATTAATTTTGGTATTCCTTTATTTCTAGACATTATTAGTAAACTTTTGAAAAACTGAAAGTTTGACACCATACCAAGAAGGAGTTTATTCTATTAGTCTAGGAAACAATTATGTAACACCCCCCCTTCCCCCATTTCCCTGTACTGTGATCTTTCTAGCTTTTATGGTAATGGGAGGTTGCCCTTTAACCAACTTGGCGAAACTAAATTTTCTCCCGCGCCAAAAAGTAGAGTTTCTAATTATTGGAAAAGATCTCAGGCTTCTCCCCACTCCTCCCATTTTCCCAATTTGGAAATTTGAAGACTTATTTATCCATACGTCATTCGGCTTTCCAGGATGGTATGTTCACTTACACGATACATTTCAGTTTTCTACCCCCACCTATTCACCCCCCTCACGAAATATTGTCATTTAGTGGACATTTGAATTTTAGATCAATACAAGGGAGAGTTTATCAAGTAGATTGAATACACAGCAAATATTAGGTGCAGACGTGGCCCTTGACCTGATAGTAAACCTAGGTGCAGACGTGGCCCTTGACCTGATAGTAAACCTAGGTGCAGACGTGACCCTTGACCTGATAGTAAACCTAGGTGCAGACGTGACCCTTGACCTGATAGTAAACCTAGGTGCAGACGTGGCCCTTGACCTGATAGTAAACCTAGATAATACCTATATTTTGACACAAATGTTAATATTTACCGCAAACTTGTTGGTTGTTATTATACGGTCCTCTTGTTACAATATTCACAGCCAAGTGAGACATGTCTAGAGCTCCATAAATCAGTTTGTTTGGACCGGACACCCTCGGATGGAACAAGTGATATGCAGGCCGGTAGAACCGCGACAATTCTATCTTTCTCTAAGTTCCTTCAGCCGGAAATTCGATATTTCAGCTGTATGCATGAGGCACAAATCCGGGACGAAGCTACGAGTGGAAGAACTTGGGGAAGGAAGGGCATTTATTCTACTTTCCTGAACACTTTCCTACCAAATGTAGTGGATTGAGAGTTGAGATATAGCCGGTGCCGAGGATATGGCGTGAACCACTCTTTAAAATGGTTCAGTGAACGTTAGAAGAATAACTACAAACTGCTTCCACATCTCTATAATATTAGTATACGAGTATAAATATATTTACTATGTTAACGTACCTAGATTATTGTTAGTACATATTTACTATACAATTTAATACTATTTCGTTTATTTTTGAAATTTTACTATAATATTCCATGCCTTGGTTAATTATTTTCTTAATCTCTCTCTCTCTCTCTCTCTAGGTGTTGGGTATTATCTATGTATATATATTATATAATAAATAAATGAAAATGTTATTCTTATAACGATTAGTATTATTTGAAAAATAAACACGAGTATTACCCAATACTTTCAACACATACTTGTTACCAATCCACTAACATAAATTACTGTGTAAATTTTCATGTTTTTAATTGTGCCCCGTATATTACTACCCATCTGAGAAAAAACGCATTTTAATTAAGCTAATAAATAATTTATAATCTTATAGAGAGTGTGTGTCTTTATATTTATGGAGGGAGAGTGTATAAACATCCCCAGGACACTTCTGGGAATCGACCCATGACCTCTTAGTCCCCGGAAAAGTAGAGACCGACATCTAATCCTCGTCCATGTTAGTAAAACTATATTTGTGGGAGCTGAACCAGGACTTGTTGCTTCACCTCTTTACATCTTCAGTTCGCTCCTCGCCGTACAAGAACAGAGAGATGGCCGTCATTCTGTTTGATCACCTCTTCTATAAAAAGTAAGATAAACAATATGAAGCAAGAGAGAGAGAGAGAGAGACGCTGTTGAAAAGTTGTCGCATTGTCCTTGTTGATGACGAAGATTGCGTGGGCCGTTATCACCTGGAATCCTCCCTTCCGAGCGGCCATTAGGACCTCACAGAGAAACAACTTTTCCCTCTTTACGTGAGTGAGAGAGAGAAGACATCTCGGCTATAAAAGTATGAACGACAGCCATGCGTACGAGCTCTCCTCCAGCCAAGCCTTTCCTTTCTTTCTCTTTACTGGATCACCTCCTTCTACGACGTTAGCTATTTCTTTTTAGTATTACTTTTATTTCGGGCAAGGCATTTCTCAAAAGGTATCTATCCAAACAAAAGCCACGTTTGTGTGTGGTGGTGTTTCATTATGAGCTCGATTTATGAAATAACTCTAAACAGAACACGCTGTTTACATTTTATTAATCTATATCTTTCTCTTAGTTTAAGGCATTTGCCTTGTCGAGAGTAAATCTAAAACCAATTTTGTGGGATGGTGGGCGGGAGGGGGAAAGGCGTGGCTTAACAACCGACCAAAGTATCCTTCCGCGCCAACAAGAACAGATGGATCACGGAAAACATAGATGGTGCTAGCTACCGGACAGGTCTTGAGGGAAAATTATACGTGTGGAAATACCATTTTTCTCGAGAACGAATGAAATGTTTATGTTAATATTTTCAACACCCCTTCTAAGATGATGTATCGATGTTTATTAAGTGTTACATTTTCTTATTTTTTGTTACAAAGCCGGGTTTTCTAATGAAAAATGTAAATGTAATCAATATTTGATCACTGTTAAAATTATGGAGGTGTGAATATAAAAAGTATAACATAACCAACATGCTCCTATTCCTGAACAAACCGTTTCCGAAAAGAGAATTGCAAAACAGTAAAAATTCTTGAAGATAGCCGTTTGTTCCCACGGCTCTGCATTCCCGCGCCACATGAAAAGGGCCAATCGCCTTAAGAAACGCGGCGTTGTTTAAATTCTCTTGATGGAGAAATATGTTAAATAATTCCTTTTACAAACGCCGTTATTTTAACACATTAGGTTAACAAATATAGTTTCAAGTTATTTTATTCTGCAGTATAAAAAGGTTTTTTATTTAAAAACATTTTTCAATATATTATATTTATTTAAAAGGGATATTTTTAAAAATATTTATTTCTATTATATAGTGTTGTACTGCTTAATGAGGAGTATTATTTTGAAATGGTCACGGCTGCGTAATATCTCTGTAATTTTAGAAGTCGGGCCCAAATTTAATGGGCGGTGACAGGAATTAACGACCCAGGACCTCAATAACCCAGTTGCAACTAAAATAGACATTGTTTTCTGTACTTAAAACAAACCAAACATAATAATTATTATTATTTTTATAATAAATATTGTTTAAACAAATCTAATCTACTATAATGGCATTATTTCCTTGTTTGAATAATATATTTTACATTGAGTTTTTAACAGTTATAATTGTAAAGAAATAAAAACTATGTTGAAACATTTAAAATAAAACTGATTTGTGTAATTTTTGGGGTTATAATTTCTTACAGTCCATGGGCCACTTCAGATATAATTACAGCCCATCTTAGCTTAATATCAATTACTCTAAACGCCGTTACCCAGACAGCGGAAAATTGTAGGACTTGCTTAAAGATTTTCCCCGTAATGGAGTTTGGACCAAGTTGTGGGAAAATAAGGTGGTAAACGCGTGTTGCATATTTTACAGGAACACATTTTTACCGATGTATTAATAAGATTTACACAAGCTTGACTATTTATACAAAGAAGGAGTAAAATTACACATGTACCGCAATATTATAGAATACACGGTGCTATAGCACATTCTGATATGTCAAATCATACTAACCATTCTCACACGATAATCAACGAATATCCCCCGATAACCGTGGATAATTTTAAAGTGATCGTTTGTCTTATTTTTATCATAATCATCATCATCATCATCTTATTATTATTCATAATAATGTGGCCGGGTCAGTTTAGTAAACTGCCTCCATCTTCCTCCTTGGATTGCTTCCAATCTTCTCCTCTATATCCTTACACATTTCTTCCTCCTTGGATTGCCTCCATCTTCCTATATCCTCACACCTTTCTTCCTCCTTGGATTGCTTCCAATCTTCTTATATCCTTACACCTTTCTTCCTACTTGGATTGATTCCAATCTTCTCCTCTATATCCTTACACATTTCTTCCTACTTGGATTGCTTCCAATCTTCTCCTCTATATCCTTACACATTTCTTCCTCCTTGGATTGCTTCCAATCTTCCTATATCCTCACACCTTTCTTCCTCCTTGGATTGATTCCAATCTTCTCCTCTATATCCTCACACCTTTCTTCCTCCTTGGATTGCCTCCATCTTCCTATATCCTTACACCTTTCTTCCTCCTTGGATTGCTTCCAATCTCCTCCTCTATATCCTTACACATTTCTTCCTCCTTGGATTGCCTCCATCTTCCTATATCCTTACACCTTTCTTCCTCCTTGGATTGCCTCCATCTTCCTATATCCTTACACCTTTCTTCCTCCTTGGATTGCCTCCATCTTCCTATATCCTCACACCTTTCTTCCTCCTTGGATTGCCTCCAATCTTCCTCTATCCTTACACCTTTCTTCCTCCTTGGATTGCTTCCAATCTTCTCCTCTATATCCTTACACCTTTCTTCCTCCTTGGATTGCTTCCAATCTTCTCCTCTATATTATACACTTTCTGCTAACTGCTCCTTCCATCTCCTTTTTTGGCATCACTTGAGGTCTTCTTTCTAAATAATCACCAACTTTTCCACAAGTATGACATCTGCTATCTTTGAACAAACCACTATTTGACAGTATGAATGAACTTGAAACTCTTTCCTTGTCAGTTATTTCCTTTCCTCGATATACCTTTATATTTCTTGTCTACCTCAGCCCTATCCAACTTGTATACATTGTCTATTGTTTAGTTTCCATGGCATATCTCACATTCCTCACTCTCTCTGCCATGATGGATCTCATGGTAGCATAAGTTCATTGATGGTAGTAACCAACTCCACAAACGTTCATAAGGAAGGCAGATCTGGTACTAACATGTCCTTTAAAACTGCGTAAGTTTGGGTCCCAATTATCGTCAATAATAATGGAACTTTAGTTTCTTTTTGAACATCATTTACCAAAAAATGCATATCCAACCTTTCCAAATATCTCATCAAGTGTTCCACCTCCTCATTAATCTTGATGAACCTGTCATCATCATCTACACCAATACTCTTACCATAGGCCATACCTGCTGTCATCTCCGTTCACCGGCATCTTGAACTTGCAACATATAATGTAAGACGGAGAGGGATTAGTATTGTAACAAGTTACAAGTTAACGTTATACAAATGGGTCAACACTCACCGACACCCTTGATGAGCAACAACACAAACTCCAACACCGTAGCACAAGCTCTGACCTCCACTCTCCAACGAACACAACTGACTGCGCAGAGCCGTCAAACCAACTGTCTGCTCGGGACTCGATCCGCGGCCGGCCGGAAACGATGATGGTTCCACGCGGCCAGATGAAGCTATCACTTCCGCTAGTAGGACGACCTAGAATATTCTAGGTCAAGCCAGACGCACTCTCTGCTGTTATGTTTGTTCTATCGTCTTACCCCCTCCTTTCCTTGCCCCGTCTCTCTGTGGATACAGTAATGTATATATAGTGATCGCGATTTTGAATAGTCGCTTATTATACCACCGACTGAGCTTGGTAGGGACGGCGACCAAGGGCTGTAATTTATTTTATATTCTAAATTGCATTTTCGGCGTAATGGGGGACATCTTGTTTAAATTATTGTTCGGGACTTGTAAATATTTGAAGCTAGATTTATGAGATGTTGCGCGCAGGTCAATGCGAATTGCGCCTGCATTCTCTTTCTCTTTGTACTAGGTTCAATTCATCCTAATTGTACTGTTTGATTTAGTTATACGTACTTTACGTATATTAATTTAATGTATATATTTTCGGTCACGCCTTGGCGTTCTCGACGTGTCGGGCATACTGCCCGTCCTTTTCTTGTTTACGTATTAAATGTTTGTGGAATTATTTAGCTATCTATTTAACTGGGAGTACAGGACACAGGTGTTAGAGATGAGACTCGGCCTTACGCCTGGGTCTGTTTATTGTTTTGATTCTACGTTATGTTGTTTAGATCTGAAGGCGCGTTAATGTTTATATTTTATTGCCTGAATAGAAGTATACTAAGAGTTGCAATGTAGTATCGTTGCGTGCACTTAATGCTATAACCGAAGGAACCATAGAAAGAACCATAGATTTACAACCAGAATAAAACCATATGTTTCTCTTTTATTTTCAGATTTGTAATGTCAATTAATTGCTTTATCTCAGTAGAATCATTTAAACCTGAGAGATTAAGCGCTTCACGGCTAATTGTTATATTTTGCTCTAATTATGTATTTACTTTCTATTTAGTTTTAAATAAAATGAACTATGTTTATGAATGTTGAATTTCTTGTCTGGTTTTCCCATCACACTTCCAATGATGTTATTTAATGGTAACAAGAGGTTTACAGTATTAACAACTTTTCTTTAGAATCACCTTCTTTGATATAGTCATGGTTTTTTAGAAAACCTACTAAGTTTAATGAAAATCCTCTTTCAAAAACCAATAAAGTCAACCTCGATATTTAACAACGAATTTCTCACAATTTTACAAAATCAAGAACTACTTACTAAAGTTTGTTTTACTCAAAAAATGTTTCTACAAAAACACATTTTTTTATTCAATCCATAGTTCCAAATAAATGATTCGTGTTATATTTTCTGTGACTTGGTTCAATGGTGGTCCAAAAAGGGAAATTATTTTGTATTTTAAAAGGTGATATTATCAGTTAATTTATATTTTTGGCAGGAAGCATTGTTCACTGAAATGTAATGTAATGACTAGCGAGAAGGTGATCAGGAGACTAGAAAGCACTTCATCTACAAAGATATCTACAAAACACATCATCTGTATCAACTTTTGATCTGAAGTAGAATAACGTTTTGAGTGCTCCTGTCTTTGCTTCCTATCCGTCCATCTCGGAGCAAGCACTTTGCCGGGATCACAGGGGAAGCGATGTTTGCCACCACAGGCGAGCAACAAGTTGGACTCACTTTGTGAGCTCCTGAGTGCCTGCCTGCCTACTCTTCAACAAGTAGACACGCTTTGGCACCGGCCCAATGCTATCTTCATGCGAATAACAACGTTACGTTTCCAATATTATATAAAAGATTGTGTTCATGTCTCGTCACGATCTCGACCACTAGCAGCTCTGTAAACACTACATGTTAAATATCATTATCGTTATTATAGTCCTGAGACAGGGGATGACAATCTTTTCTGGACCCGGATAGAATATTTTACTTCTATAAAAGATCCTGCGATCACCTTTCGTTTCTACAGTTTATTTTCTGGTTTTCTATAGGACATCTTGTATTTATTCCTTAAATTCAATATTTTCCACAATACTTATCTCCATGCCTTTATAAAAATACATAGATTAAATAAGTTGTACATTCCATTTACCCTGGACATTAATAGTCTTACCTTGACAGACTACACTATGGTTCCCATCTTATAGGCTGCACCCTAGTTTCTTACGTGATCGACTGAAAACCGCTGTCCTATCACTTGTCCTTGGATTTCAAGATGAGATACTTTCTGTAGTTTCTCCTTGGATTTCAAGATTAGATACTTTCTGTAGTTTCTCCTTGGATTTCAAGATTAGATACTTTCTGTAGTTTCTCCTTGGATTTCAAGATTAGATACTTTCTGTAGTTTCTCCTTGGATTTCAAGATGAGATACTTTCTGTAGTTTTTCCTTGGATTTCAAGATTAGATACTTTCTGTAGTTTCTCCTTGGATTTCAAGATTAGATACTTTTTGTAGTTTCTCCTTGGATTTCAAGATTAGATACTTTCTGTAGTTTCTCTTTGGATTTCAAGATTAGATACTTTCTGTAGTTTCTCCTTTGGATTTCAAGATTAGATACTTTCTGTAGTTTCTCCTTGGATTTCAAGATGAGATACTTTCTGTAGTTTCTCCTTGGATTTCAAGATGAGATACTTTCTGTAGTTTCTCCTTGGATTTCAAGATTAGATACTCTCTGTAGTTTCTCCTTGGATTTCAAGATGAGATACTTTCTGTAGTTTCTCCTTGGATTTCAAGATTAGATACGTTCTGTAGTTTCTCCTTGGATTTCAAGATGAGATACTTTCTGTAGTTTCTCCTTGGATTTCAAGATGAGCTACTTTCTGTAGTTTCTCCTTGGATTTCAAGATTAGATACGTTCTGTAGTTTCTCCTTGGATTTCAAGATTAGATACTTTCAGTAGTTTCTCCTTGGATTTCAAGATTAGATACGTTCTATAGTTTCTCCTTGGATTTCAAGATGAGATACTTTCTGTGGTTTCTCCTTGGATTTAAAGTTGATATTTTCCCAAGTCGATCGAGTTAAACAGAACATGTTTAAAAATAGCTCGAGGAGCTCGAGAGGTTGCTTGAAACTTGTAATACCAACCACTCCGCATGAAATATGAAGTGAAAACGTGTTGAGTGGCCGCCATATTAGAACGACATAGGCCTGTAGCACAACTCGTACATGTCATACATGTAGGTTTCCTGTAATACCACCCCACTTGTAGCTACAAAGGAAACTCCACCCTTGTAAACTGATCTTGTAACACAAGCTCATTAACATGTAAGTTGTGTTAACAGCGAGATATCACTTTCCTAAATGTCGGGGACCCTCGGTATGAATTCTTCACCGGTGTTTTAAATGTGATGACACTGGCACAATTATTGTTCCGTGTTAAGTTGGAGGTGAGTAAATTGTAATCAATACTTTATCTGAATTTTATCTCTGATTCTTTATCGCCTGATTAGTGTCTCGGCAACTTATTAGTGGTGATATAGCTTTATTTTATGTTATACATAGATGAAGTAAAATGTATATAACTAGTTCGT
Source organism: Timema shepardi (assembly GCA_902151425.1). Lineage (NCBI taxonomy): Eukaryota > Metazoa > Arthropoda > Insecta > Phasmatodea > Timematidae > Timema > Timema shepardi. The sequence continues at coordinate 34,337 of CABFVX010003677.1, read as the reverse complement.
TTAAATTAATGGATATATAATTGGTACTGCCTCCACTATCTTGAATGCAACTGAAAGGAGAAATTATGGAGATAATTATTGGTTCTGAGGTATACCAAGATGGGGGTCTTAGTGGTTAAATTTCCCTGCCTATTAGTATTTTTAATATCTATTCCTCCACAATGCTAATATTAATAATTTAGAGTCTTATAAAATTAATGCATTTATAAACCAATATTAATAACTATAAATAAACACTTCTATTTAGTTTTAAAGCTAGACCCAAATCTTTGCCATCTTCTTTTAAAGAACTTCAGTGCGAGTCATAATATCCCAAGAATAGTGTTGAAAAAAAAACTGGAAACCAGGAGAAAATTCAGAAAAATCTTAAAAATTCAGGATAATCTCAAAGTCAGAAAGAATTAAAAGAAAAATGAAAATGTCAATATCGCCTCAGAAATATATTGTATATATATACATATAACAAAACATTAAAAGTATCCTAAATTCCTGGACTTGGCTTTCATGGTAGAAAACCCTTTAGTTCAAAAAGTGCATTAGCAGAGAGATTTTAACATAAAATTATTTAACCCATGTAACCATTTTATTCATTATTATTAAGATAAGAAATTGCCCCCTGGGCTTAGGAGGGTTTCACATGTTATATCAAGTAGATGTCTTACTTCTATAAAATAAATTATGAAAAAACAGTAGCACTTAAATAATATTTATTAGATGTGAAGTTTTCAATGACTTCAAAGAAGACGTGGAAAGGCTTACGGCAGATCGTTCATTGGTGCTGTCTCCAGATGTTACTACAAGGACACGCAGAAATTTCGTAAAAACCACGGCAACGTATGCAGTCACAAAACCGTGGCTAGAAAACGTTAATCAAGAAGTAGTCAATACTCGCGGTTTCATCCAGGTAGAAAGAAACGAGGACTGCTCCTTGCACCTTACTTATGTCCACTCGAACTAGGTTGGCTCGCCTCTATCTGCGACGAGTGTCGGAAACAAGCGACATGATGTATAAAGACGAGCTTAACGTCTGCCACAGCAAAGGTTACGTCACAATGAGGTGCACTAACAAGTTCCCTACAGTCCCCTTGCGAGGTGGATTGTTTACCTATCTGCAGTGCTCTAGAGAATCTTTGTAGGACCTGAAATCTCTCCTCCGATTAACATGTGGAGCTTCGCTAAAGCAGACAAACCTGGGGATGATCATAGCACACATACATTCTCATCTTGGCTTGATGCCTCTCGTCCATCAACTGAGCTAATCAGCTTGTAAACTAGTACTGTAGGAGACAAATCTGTAGACTGTGACAAATCACTGGAGATAGGCGCTTATCGCATTAAAACATGAATGGGGACACTTATGGAACTATCAGGCAGAAGTGTCGTGAACGACACTATAAAGAGACATAGACAAAGTGTTTAAATAAACCAACAACAGCTTCGTATTCGTATTGTGTGTGTATCTTCATCTGGTCCTGAGCTGGTACTGTGTTTTCATACAAACTATCCCACAAACCTCGGTCATTGTTCGACAGAATATTGATGAGGAAGACGAGGAGATCAGCCCTACAGATGAAGACTTAGAATCAGTCTATCCTTGCACAAATAATTCACCAAAATACACTGATTGTTTGTAGATGCTGGGTACCTTCTTAATGTCATCACGTGGCCGAGACCTGGGACTTACATAGATAGTTGCATGTTATATGTTGGAACATTCTAAATGTTCGTCAACAGGGGTGTTTGAAGGGTGTGGCGGTCCACCGAACACCAGGACGGAGGAGTAAAGGCGCCGGAACAGCAGGGAAACCTCTATGGATCTATTAATAGTTCTTGGCATGGCTGTTACTACTCTAAAGAGGAATACCCTAGCCAATGGTAAAAATAACTTCTAACTCACATTCTACATAATTGTGGCATCTTGGCCCAGTTGGAAAGTGGAGTTGCAGATTGTCTTATTGTAACAACCGTCATAGCAACACAGTAACTGGTACAGATATCCTACCATACCAACTGTGCAGTAAGCTCTTTCTCCTGATTATTGGGAAAACTGGCAACCCGGATACAATATAGTAGAGCTCAAAGAAGCTCGAGGTTCTGCAAAAAAAAACTTATGTTTACTCATGCAACGGGGGCCTGTGTGTGATATGACCTTTGTCCTTTTCAGAAAAGGAAATAAATGAGATTTGACTTCCTACTAAATGATAAAGAACTGTCCAGGTAAAGTCTCATTTTAAGGAATCCTTCTTCAACCTCTGATGATGTATCTTTGGCAGGATAACATTTTATCACATCTGTTCACAGAAGGGAATATTTGAAGAGCCTGAATGAGCTGCGTTATAAAATCCGTAACAAATTACACTTCGTCCAACATCACCGTGCTTCCAGTGACTGGTGTTGGTATCTTAGTGGTAAGGTACATACGATGTTTGACTTGGGATTAATTTGGTTTTCATATCAATACAATTAACATTTATAACATTTTTTTAAGCTCAGAAATTTAAAATTATTGGTCTTGTTGTGTTAACAAGAGCTTCCTCCTGTCATAGAAAACATATTTCCCCCCGAGCTCTTGAAAATACCTTACATCTTATTTGTTGTGTATGTATGAAGGTTTGTGAGAGTGGGCTGATATGTTCTACACCGAGTGTGTCCTTGTTCGGGGGATGTGTGCAGCAACGCCCCTTCATCGTCCATCACTACGTATAGTGCACCTGTTTAATATCATCTCAAGAACAAATATTAACATTTATATTATAAACACAAGGTGTGGAGTATTTCTATTGTAAGCTTAATAAAGTCACTTAATAATAATGAATAAAAGTGGCACCAGAGTGAAATCCAATTTCATGTTAAAATATGTATACTTATACTTTTACCCCTTTGGGGTCTTCTAACATAAAATATGGAGGACTTTTAATTTGTTGTAGAGCATACAATTCTGAGGCGATGCTTAAAATTGTAGGTTTATTTTAATTTATTTCCCGTTTTTAGACTAACTTTCCTGGGCCATAGCTGCCTCTCTCTGAGACTGCACTGATATGGAACGACACAGTACTATCGTATGTAAACCAACCTTTTATGTATAAATTATCTGATTACCAAACACTTCCTTCACCTTTGACAAGACATCTTGTTAATGTGGGGAATGCCAGGCCTCCACCGTGGTTCGGATTCCACGTTAAAACTGTAGTTCCTTCATTTCATCTCACAATCACCCTACCATCACACATTAGTGTAAGTGTGTATAAACCGAACGGGTAGTAGGACAAGACGCGGTGCTAATAATAGTAATAATCATAATCATGGATATTTAGCATATTACAAGCAATAAACTACCTTAAATGTGAGGAAAATTTATCTAAATCAACAAACACAGAATTATAGCCTGAATAAAAGTTGGTATATTATATATTTATAGCTTAAGTTTGTACAAGGCTTATATGAACACCTTACATCAACGGTAAAATATTTTATGTCCTAGAGTAAGGATATAAAACTATAAGATTAATGAACGCTGTTTAGTTGGTTTAAAACCTCTTAATATCACAATAAACACCACAATATCAGGGTAAGTCTAATCAAGTAGTAGACACGTCTAATCTATATTATTCTACTGATATGTCCCCAAGGGTCTTCCCACCGAGAGATCTGAGGAAAGCCGTTTTGTAAAGTTACTTTGAGACAATTGGTACAACTGTAATTATATAGATAGTTGGTAGAAAGCACATGGACTTTCTAGCTAAGAGCACCCTCTAATTAGAGAAGTATTATTAATTAGAAACAACCCCCAATGCGCTAGGAAAAAAAGTACTCTAGAAGGAATTTCCAAGAAAAACAAACTGCAGCCATGTTAAGAAGAGTCGGGTCTAAATGATTATCACGGACGCGATACGAAGCAGAACATAATTTGTAACAATTTACTCCTACAGTTAATTTTGGAAGTCCCGAGAGATTTAGTGTCATTATAATAAGAGGATAATAATTAATGGTTGGACAAAGTCGTGTAAAAAGGTCTTCATCAGCCACCTCCTGAAGGCGTTACAGCTAAATATTTCAAAATGCGTTAAATGGGGAAAAATGGAGAGTGAGCCCGATTTGAAGCTTCTCTCCTTTCATTTACTTTGAAAATAAAATATAATAAGAGTATCATTTATTTATTCAGGGTTTGACAGTCATACGTATTAATACTAATATATGATTAATGCACTCAGTCATTATCAATAAAATGTAATATGTATTTTAAAATGATCATAATCGTTGTCACATTTAGGTCAAATCATAAATAAAATTGATATCTAGCAAAATAGACAAGTGCTTTTTGAAGATAAATGTATAAACAAGTACACAAATACCTGTTGCACAAACAAATACATCGTTATGTTTTATATTGATCAGTAATATTATGGTCACAAAAGAGTAATTCTAGAAAATTAGATAACACTTTCTCTAGGAGACTCTTTCAATCAATAATCATTGAATATTTATAAATAAACCTTACAACATACAAAAACTAGCACTTATGTTCTTAATCCATCCTGACTGCTATCAGCCTACAGGTATTCTTTATCCTGACAGCTATCAGCCTACATGTATTCTTTATCCTGACAGCTATCAGCCTACAGGTATTCTTTATCCTGACAGCTATCAGCCTACATGTATTCTTTATCCTGACAGC
>CABFVX010003677.1:0-27810 GCA_902151425.1 Timema shepardi | reverse complement strand
TTTAACCTAATAGTACAGAGCTACCTAGGTTTTAACCTAATAGTACAGAGCTACCTAGGGTTTAACCTAATAGTACAGAGCTACCTAGGGTTTAACCTAATAGTACAGAGCTACCTAGGGTTTAACCTAATAGTACAGAGCTACCTAGGTTTTAACCTAATAGTACAGAGCTACCTAGGGTTTAACCTAATAGTACAGAGCTACCTAGGGTTATCAATACTGCTTGTTTTCGTGAGATACCCCTTCGGAGGATCTATTGAAGAAGATTTGTAACTCTGTGCACCTTTAGAGACCAATACAACTGGAGAAGAAATGTTTACAGTCATTGATAGTTACATCAGTAAACACCAGCATATTGACTGGAAAAAATGTATTGACGTGTGCAGCGATGGATCTACAGCTATGACCGGCAAAATAAAAGGGACTGTAACAAGAATAAAGAATGTTGCTCCTAAATGTAGTAGCAGTCGCTGCGTTTTACATCGCCATTCCCTTGTCGCGAAGAAAATGCCATCCGACTTAAAGAAAGTTCTCGATCAAGCCGTAAAAATTGTCAATTACGTTAAATCACGCCCACTCCAGTCAAGGATTTTTAAAAAAGCGTGTGAAGATTTAGGAAGTCAGCATAAATCACTTCTTCTATACACCGAAGTGAGATGGCTATCGAGAAGGAAAGGTTTTATCCAGGTTATTTGAATTGCGCAACGAGATTAAGATATTCTTCACCGAACAACCCATTTCTGCATCCGTTGGTACGCTTGTTGAACTATTGCACGATGAGCATTGGTTGATGAAATTGGCTTATTTGGCTGGTATATTCGATAAACTCAACGTAATCTGCAAGTCCTTACAGGGAAGAACCACAACCACGTCTACAGTAAGATATAAAATATCTTCACTTAAAAACAAACTTGGCTTCTGGATCGAATGTGTTGAACAAAAAATTTACGAGAGTTTTATTCTTTTAAATGGCTTTCTGGAAGAAAATTAGTTGCAAATAACCTCAGATGTGGAAAAAATCTTACATGAACATTTGATTAACCTTAAAAAATCCTTGAAAGAGTATTTACCGGAGAAGTTACACGACATAGACTGGGTACAGAATCCATTTGCAAATCATACCAAACCATCGATGCTAACTGTGTCAGAGTATGAGAATTTGATCGACATTAAATGTTCATCCCTTCTAAAACAAAAATTCGAATCAGAAGATTCTAATTTGAATTACTTTTGGATTGGACTTAAAGATGAATACCCAGCAGTCGTTGAGAAGGCTATTATTATTATGGTTCTGCTTCAGTTTGTGACGACTTACCGTTGCGAGACTGGTTTTTCAGCTACGCTTACACCAAAAACAAGTGCAGAAAAAGACTCGATGCAGCTCCAGATCTTAGCGTTCAGTTGTCAGACATTGAGCCCAATTTTAGTGCTATTATAAGTAAATATGTGAAAAAATTTCATTCTTCACATTAAATATTTAATTATTTTTGTACAATAAATGTTTTATAATACTTATAATAATTAATTACAATTATTCTTTCTTTTCATGTCAAACATGGAAATATTCAAACTAAACTACAAGGTACAATCACTTTTGTTATTATCAAAATGGGGTTCCACCAAAAAAAGTATGATCAATTAGGGTTCCGGGGCAAAAAAAAAATGGGAACCTCTGCCCTAGATAATTAGGGAAATCAATTAACTACGTGGCGTGGAAAGTTCACTCCTATTACTATCTTATTTCTAAGCGGAACTATTTCTAAACGAGAAGATATGTGCGAAGTGTTACCTTGCCGTCAGTTTTCCGGTAAGCGTCGTGTATCCGCCACACCAACTCCGGCCCAGCGCTGGCGGTCTGCTTGCCAATCTCGAAGAACTGCACTATGGGGTTTGTGTCCACCGAGTTCTGACCTGTGTTCCCGTGTTTAAACTTTGAGAACATGGCTGGAGCTGGCATCGGGCACAACGCGGCGGATCGACCAAATGACACTCAACAAGCTTGCTACATCTGTCAACACTTGCTCGCGTGTCGGTCGGAGAAAGGACCTACTTGGGGTATCGCTGGTGGACAGACTATAAGATGTGCGGCTCTTTGTATACGTTGGTGGTTTAAATGAATAGTTATTCTCCGTAATATTTTTAAAAGCAAAACAATGTAAAGACAATTTGTTATTTAGTAATGTTTTTTTTATTATGTAACTTAATCCTCACTTGTGTTAAAGATATTTAATTAATGCATGTATTTAGTTAGTGTCTTTAATCTTAGTGCGATATATTTAATCCATTTTAGTTTATATATTGATTCGAGTAGGGAGATTTGTTTGGTAACTAAGTATCGATTTTACCAACGATTGTTTCTTAAATGACTTATAATAAACTGAAAAAAACAATCTTATTAGTTTTCATATTTGTTGATTGTGTGTTCCACGTCACAACTACACGAACACACTATATATAAATTGGAGTATGGGTGTACGAGGATCGAAGCCACGTTCTATAGTCTCGAAACTGTGGAGGGTTTCATCACATCGAGGGAATAAATGAAAGTTAATTCATAGTCGTGAGTTTATCTAGAAAAATATATTTTAATTGACTGAAAGAAATTAGAGGCTTTTAATGGAAACTGTCCCCCAGAAATTTCTGAACGCACACGTGTAAAACTTATTGGTTATTTCCAAAATCTTTAGAATTGAAATTGTGTTTTTTCAAAACTAATAAACAGCTGTGGCGTTAACCGTGTTTACTAAGTTTTACTTCTCAACGTTTTGTTGGAAAATATTTGACACATACACCACTCAGTGGTTTCATAATATCCAATTGTACCTTAAAACCATAATTAACTTTGATTTTAGATTTAAAGATGTCTTGATTCTTGTTAACGTTTCCCGATGTGAGGCTTTGCCATTTTCAAACTCCATCTTGAACGTTGTGGCTTGTTGGGTGTTCTTTCATGGACATCCTGAAAAATAAGATAAAAAAACACTCTATAATTGATCAAAGAGTAGATATATACATGAACAATAATAAGTTATATGCATTTGGGAGATATAAAATTATGTTTTATGTCCTAAGTAAGATGTGTTCGGGGCGTTTGTCTACCCCTGTTAAGTTGTTATTCTCCCTCGTATGACAGTCGAGAGTATTTTTGAGCGATTATGTGCTTTTAAGAACTATTGTATTTATCTGTCCATTAATAGCTGGATCTCATTTTGGATTTTAAGAATAAGTGTTATGTGAACTGTTTGGTTTATTTACTGATGAAACTTTTTGTTATTGAATAAACTATATTTATATTACCGAGGAAATATTTTTGGGTATTCTAACTGCCTCTCTGCTTTTCCTCGTTCATTTCCATTGTTTGAATGCCACTTGTTTTTAATGCTTATTAAAAGGGGTGATTAAAAGCTTACATGAGATATCTACCAGATGTTGCAACCAAAGCTTGCATGAGATCTCTATCCAGATGTTGCAACCAAAGCTTGCATGAGATCTCTACCAGATGTTGCAACCAAAGCTTGCATGAGATCTCTATGAGATGTTGCAACAAAAGCTTGCATGAGATCTCTACCAGATGTTGCAACCAAAGCTTGCATGAGATCTCTACCAGATGTTGCAACCAAAAGCCTAAGTGCATGTCCAGCTACGGATGCATATAAATCACATAAACCCAGATTGTGGTTGTTGACTTAAGAAGAAGGGAATCTTACTACCCGACAGTTTTATCTCCATACATACATTAACGGGATAGGGATGAAGAAGGTTGGATCCATAGATTAATTATTTTCGTGGAGGGACTATGAGAAACAGCTTTTTAAAACACCTCAGATCACCCCACTTGAGCTTGGACCTTGGAGTTCCAGTTAACAGAAAACCAGTCAGAAGAGAAAAGCCTTTTAGTTGTGGCCACCAGGGCGTGTGGTAAGCCACGATTGGCATTTAAAACACTGATGAAAGCTTTTCAAATACAGAAATTACGGTGATTTAATTAAGGTTTAAATTCAAAATAAATTGATTTAAAATTAAAGGACCGTAAAACCTAAGATATATTCCATCCAAAAACCAATAAAACAAAAACTCTATGAGTGGTACTTGATTTTACCCTGTATGTTTTATCTTGAAAGTTTAAAACAGGGCTTTTTTTACACCACCAGTTTTCAAACCACTTTTAGCTTACACGCGTTAAAATTATTAACAATATTTTTTAAGGATAATAATTATTATTACTAGCACCGCGTCTTACTAACCGTTCGGGTTATACGCACTTACGCTAATGTGTAATGGTAGGGTGATTGTGATATGAAATGAAGGACCTACAGTTTAACGTGGGATCCGAACCACGGTGGAGGCCTGGCATTCCCCACATTCACAAGATGTCTTGTCAGAGGTTAAGGAAGGGTTTGGTAATCAGATAAATCTGTGCCGGGACCGAGGATTGAACCCCGGCCGGCAGCACAGAAGTCTGACATCTTACCCCTAAACCGCCAAGTCACCGACTTTTTAAGAATAAGAAAGGTAGAAATGTATACGCATTTGCAAGGATGGAGAACGTATAATCATTTAGAGGAATACACCCTTTAGTACTGTACAATACGTTCTTCGTCTCTGGGATACCAGAATAAATGAGCCTGACATTTAGACTGCCTGCCCATCAATGTGGTTACAGGGACTAATAATGGCTATAAGAAAGCGGTAGCTATTACTATAGCAAAGAGGTAACAAATGCTGATACAAAGTAGCACGAATGGCTACAAATAGCAGAAGAAAAGGCTCAAATTAAAGATTACAAATGCTACAACTGTGATAATAAATGTGGAGGGAGTAACTGAACTGTAACGAACACGCCCTTGACTGGCTAAAAGAGGGAACACCCCCAGCAAACATGACAGTGTACAAATCACTCTGGTCAGATACATTTTCCACCATTACAGAAACGAGGGGATAATAATAGCTGGTTCTTAGCCTGCTGTTGTTAAAATAACATCTCGTCAAGTATTTAGAAATCGCCTTATTTTTCAAGTTGTTTACGTGATAACTAAAAGCTCTTTCTTTGCAGGTAACATTGCGTAATTCCTTTAAGTATTTTATTTATAATTATTATCCCATTAAGAACCTATCTATCGCAACTGAAATGGTTATATCGTACTCTCAGACGTACTTAACCTACTACCACCACCTCTGGGAGTCACAACATACTCACTTATTAAAATAGAGTCGGAAATACACGTGTCAACAGGTACAATCAAGTTATATAACAGTTAGAAGAGTTACTACAGTACATTTTTCATAGTGGGGGATACTGTATAAACACAAATATATGTATTATCAACCCAAATGATCATGATACATATACATACACACACACACACACATACATACATACACACATACATATATACATACACACATACATATATACATACACACACACATACATACATACACATACATACATAAACCGCTAGAGAGTCATAGTGGGGTTCGCGCCAATAATACCCTTTTTTCTTTGCCTGGTTTTTGGGCTCCTATTGTGTTAGTGTTGCTCTTAGTGTAATTGCAATTAGATTTGTTTGTACTATTGAATGCTCCGGTAGTACGGTAAGGGAAAAAGACCAGCCATAGTACTATTTGGTTGACACCTGTGTATTAGCCATCGACCACTGTAGTCAAGGAACTTTTCTATTGTTTATCATTATACTAAATGTTTTAAAGAGATTATCTTACAACCCAGTCTAGCAAAACTGATTAATATTTATATGTATATCTTGTTCTATATTTTGTTATTAACTACTTGATTATTTTCTTCTTTAGAGAAATTAATCTAGTAGCCCGGCTCCTGCACAGCCCTGGTAGCTACAGCAGAATAATAAGATTCACAAAATGCACTAAAATTCTAAGTCTAGCCCATAATATTATTGTAAACCTTAATTTTGTTATAGCTGTTCTTTTTAGGTTTAATAAATCTATTTATTGTTTAAAAATAATTCATTTTATATAAATTGTATAACCAGTAGAGGTCAAACTTTTCAGTTCCACTCGAACATACAGGATGATTATTGTACTTTTTTTAATCAACATTTAGACCATTTTATTTGAGTATGTATACAATTACTTGAAATTTAAAAACTAGATATTAAAAGTGTTTAATGTTATATGCAAGAGAACAAAATATGTTTTGACCAAAATAGCTAAATCTTGGTCCAGTAGAAACCTAGAGTTTTAATTTTCTTTACCTGGTGATATCAACAGTAGTCAAGCTTTTAAAGGTGGTCTGGAATTTAATGACATCTTCTCTTCATTTAAAAAGTTTCTCTTCAAATACCACCACGCTCATGACAGATATTCAACAGCTGTTGATGTCACCACGTGAACGAAATATAAACTCTTATGTTTATATTCTAGCAATATTTTTTTTTTACCAAAATAATATGTTGCTATAAAAAGTGAGAAACACTGTGCTTTTCTCGCGTGCCCACATTAAGTATCGAACTTGATAGTTTACTCATTTGATACAATCTTAGTAAAATAACCAGCTCGAGATAAGTTCCCACGCTTTGAAGTGATCCCCCTCACTGGCTTCTACAGCCATTGAAGCGAAGACTTTATTCCTAATAGCATTACGTCATGTTTTGCTACAGACGACTCGCAAAAAACCCCTCGTCATTCTCTGCTTCGTTCAGAAACGTTCAAACATTAAAGAGGGAGGGAAAGAATCGCGGGCTATGATCCGTAAACAAAACACTTATTTTAATTAAAATAATAAAATATCGCTTAAGAAGACAATTTTACATTCATATTTTTAAATAGGTTTCATAGTACATTGTGAAATTTGAACAGAACATTTTCTGCTCATTTGGAAGGTTTTTACTCACGTCAAGAATTGATTATATCAATATGAGTTGAAAGCTAAGCTAAACGATCTTGAGACAATATAATTTTTATTTTAGGCGAAAAATGTTTTTCTCTGGGAACTGCAAAAATACTGAACTAAACTCAAATACCATCCCACACTTCCCCACCCTTTAAAAAAAGTTTCGACATTATTTAAGGGTCACAGTTAACCTTGGTTTGGTTTTTACTCGTGTATTTATTTTGTAAACTATAAACAATATCTCCGTGAACTAAGTGCGGATTAAGTGTCCCTAGCGAAAAAATAATTGTGTGTCGCTAAAGAGCTTAGAGCAACGTGTCTTACTACCCATTCATGTTATACGCATATGTACTATTCCCAATTATGTCTTAGGGATGAGGAAGGTGTAAGTTAGATTAATTGTACACACATTTTCATATAGAGAGCGTGGGAACAATTTAAATAAACCACTCTCAGTATATCTGAGCGAGATTGTAATCCCAATCAACCAGTTAGTAGCACACCTGTCTATTACTAGAGTGACGTTTTGTAAGTCTATTGCTAGAGTGACGTTTTGTAAGTCTATTGCTAGAGTAACGTTTTGTAAGTCTATTGCTAGAGTAACGTCTTGTTAAGTCTATTGCTAGAGTGACGTCTTGTAAGTCTATTGCTAGAGTGACGTCTTGTAAGTCTATTGCTAGAGTGACGTCTTGTAAGTCCATCTTAACGTGTGTGTGTGTCTGCAGAATGTTGGCATATTGGTACCCTAAGACCAAGGTTTTGGTTTCTATTCCCACCTCCATGTGTCGTGTTTGACTAATATATATATATACATCTAGCTCGTGTAAAAATGGTTGTAGTTCTGAGGTTCGAGGCCCAAACTCTGAGACAGGGCTAGACTTTGGTCGGAACACGGCTTTTCTCAGTTCTACCTTTGCAATGTTTATATTATTAGTTTAATATTATTTCTTCGAGAGAAATATCATTAATATCTTCTTAGTAAATCTGTTATCACGGTCACATAGATTAGTTTATTAGTGCCTTTGAATTAAAAGTACCAATATAATAGTAATATAAATTATTTATTAATTATCAAATAAGTAAATCAACAAAAGGTACATTAAATACCATCCTTTCAGATGGGTTTCTCAAATTTCTAGGTCTGCTCAAACCTCAATGATCAGAACGAGAACCTTCATCTCGTAAAAATGGGCCTAAATAGCAATCTAGCTGAATATTTTCAATTCAATTTCAATTTCCTTTATCACAGTGCTGGCCAACAGTGGTAAGACCAACGACAGGTCAGCCCTGAGAAGTACACAAGGACCTTACAAGCACGTATAATAATAACAAAATAAAATAAACAATGATAGCTAAATATTGATACGTACGTGTGAATGGTTATGAAAAAATAGAAAATAATAATGATAAGAATAAAAATGTACAATACAGAATATAGTTACCAATGTCATCAATAAACACATTAAAGAGAAGAGAACCTACATTAGAACCCTGTTGTAAGGTACACCACAAGGGGGGGGGGATGTATTGGGGGTGTTTGAATCTATTTTAATAGTGAATGATCTTCCATGCAAATAACTGCTCAACCAATCTACATACGAGGGAGACAGGCCAATATTACCCAGTTTAGAGAGAATAACACTTTGCTGACATAAGTCAAATGACTTACTTTGGTCCAAATCAACAGCCCTTGGACAGAAACTTGAGGAGCAACATATTCCTGAAATTCTACTCAATTTGTGGCAGTATATTTATTTTGTATAAAGCCATGTTGACTATCTAAAAGTTTATTCTTAATATGGTGGAACATATGCTCATATATTACAAGTATTTTCTGGAATACTTTAAACAAAGTGTTAATAGAGAGATATTGGTATGTAATTACAAACATTAGTTTTTTCTCGTATTTAAAAATAGCTATGACAACAGATTGTTCCCGGGAAAGAGGAGAAGTTTCCTTTGACAGGCTAATATTAAAGGTATAGGTTAACAAAGGGCTGAAAATGCTGGCACAATAAACCTTGGAATTCCACCTGTCCCAGAACATCCAAGCGTGTGATGTGGCAAGGATACAAGGGCGCGCTATTTCCAATAACTGGCGGGGCAGGTAAGACCAAACTATACACGTAATGAAAGAAGGTCCCAAACTCATCAGAAGTTAATAAAGGATCTATTAATATCTTGCCGTTCGTTCCTAAGTTTGGTGGAAATACTCTACTCACACGATTACTTTTAACAAATTTTCAAAAATCATTGGGTTTCCTTTCGATACTATTTTCCTTCCAGTTCATTCAAGTGGCTCTATCTATAGTCAAATTTGTTTGTACTGATTTAACAAAGTGTGAACAGAACTCACTATTATTTGTTTGTACTGATTTAACAAAGTGTGAACAGAACTCACTATTAGTTGTTTGTACTGATTTAACAAAGTGTGAACAGAACTCACTATTAGTTGTTTGTACTGATTTAACAAAGTGTGAACAGAACTCACTATTAGTTGTTTGTACTGATTTAACAAAGTGTGAACAGAACTCACTATTAGTTGTTTGTACTGATTTAACAAAGTGTGAACAACGTGAACAGAACTCACTATTAGTTGTTTGTACAAGCTTTTTGATTTTTTTTCAATTATTGTATTTAAGCGTAGAAGAAAACCAATTCGGGTATTTCGAGGAAGTTTGAATAGTAATTTGAGGAATATTCGTTTTGATTTTTCCTTTGGACTAATTTGGTGAAATGAACTGTGGCCAGGTTATTGTAAAGATTGAAGTAATCGCCACGTGTATGATCAATATAGGTAGTGGGGTAGTATTATATTTAGTTGCAATCGGTACATCTGGTGTAATCAATAAGGGTGGACGAGCTAAATCAATATTTACCAGTAATTGGGAGCCAGGAGCCACCAAGGGGAGGGGGAAATGAGTTAGGAGGCTAGTGCCATTATCATAAGTTGCGTTAAATTGTTCCAACCCCATTAGATTAGTCAATGCAAGAAGTTGGGTTACTTTTAATTATTTATTTCAATAAGCTACGACAGAGCCAATCACTGTAATCCTTGGGTAAGTATTATTAGAAGTGGTTGATAGTCTTCTTGCTTGAAAATATAGTATAACTATAGTATAAATGTAGTATTAATTCTACATAGGCTAGACTTAGTGACTTTTAACTAACCTTAGCAATAGGAACCTTCTGTTTGGTGTGAGCTACATATAGTGGGGGAGAGAAATGGGGGTAGTTTTGGGTTGGTATGCCCTCTACCCTTACATATAGTGGAGGAGAGAACTGGGGGTAGTTTTGGGTTAGCATGCCCTCTACCCTTACATATAGTGGGGGAGAGAACTGGGGGTAGTTTTGGGTTGGCATGCCCTCTACCCTTACATATTGTGGTGGGGAGAACTGGGGGTAGTTTTGGGTTGGCATGCCCTCTACCCTTACATATTGTGGTGGGGAGAACTGGGGGTAGTTTTGGGTTGGCATGCCCTCTACCCTTACATATTGTGGTGGGGAGAACTGGGGGTAGTTTTGGGTTGGCATGCCCTCTACCCTTACATATTGTGGTGGGGAGAACTGGGGGTAGTTTTGGGTTGGCATGCCCTCTACCCTTACATATTGTGGTGGGGAGAACTGGGGGTAGTTTTGGGTTGGCATGCCCTCTACCCTTACATATTGTGGTGGGGAGAACTGGGGGTAGTTTTGGGTTGGCATGCCCTCTACCCTTACATATTGTGGTGGGGAGAACTGGGGGTAGTTTTGGGTTGGCATGCCCTCTACCCTTACATATTGTGGTGGGGAGAACTGGGGGTAGTTTTGGGTTGGCATGCCCTCTACCCTTACATATTGTGGTGGGGAGAACTGGGGGTAGTTTTGGGTTGGCATGCCCTCTACCCTTACATATTGTGGTGGGGAGAACTGGGGGTAGTTTTGGGTTGGCATGCCCTCTACCCTTACATATTGTGGTGGGGAGAACTGGGGGTAGTTTTGGGTTGGCATGCCCTCTACCCTTACATATTGTGGTGGGGAGAACTGGGGGTAGTTTTGGGTTGGCATGCCCTCTACCCTTACATATTGTGGTGGGGAGAACTGGGGGTAGTTTTGGGTTGGCATGCCCTCTACCCTTACATATTGTGGTGGGGAGAACTGGGGGTATGCCTCCCAACTCATTATATTTCCTCTAAACTTAACCTGATACATCTCTACCCAATTTGTGTGTATAGATGCACGTGGATCAGACGGGTAGTTCGGCGAGGATAGAACCACTGATAACGGTAAGGCCGTGAATGTTCATATTTATAGAGTTCGTTTAGGACAGGGGTGGGGAGCCTGCAGTCTCTGGGACAAATGTGGCCTTTTTAAATGTTCGCCGAGGATATTTCACATATTCCGTGGACTATCCATCTCCATAGTTTATAAATTATACATCCTCAAACCCAAACTGTATTCCTACAGTATCAAGTGCTTTGTTAACTGTAGAAATGTTTATTTTGTAGAGCTCCACTCTTCTGTCATTTTATATTACATTTTATAAACCTTATCAAATGTTCTTTTACAATAGATATTTAAAAATGAACCAAGAACCATGGAGAAAAAGTTCGATAAAAAGCGAAATAACTGTTTATGTCAAATACTTTTATAACTCTTATATTATCTTTTATAAAAGTGTTCTTCTACGAATATATAATACATATGTACCAAAATTTAATCCATGATATACTGTTAAAAATTAATATTGAATAATTAAATAATTTGGATATAATGTTATTTTATATCTTTTATAGCCTTAATGTATTAGTAATAAAAATAGGGGATCCATTATATAACAATTATGGCTATTGAATCCTAAATGTTATCAACAGAAGAAATTTACCATAATTAGCTTGTAGTGAGAGTAAATATATAAAATAGGAAACCCAGTTCACTCGGCTGTGATTCCAATTATTAGTTCCCAGTCATTGGTGGCCAGGAACAGTGAGAATATAACTCCTTAGACCATTCAGCCACAATTTCAAGGTTTAATATATGTGAATAATATCATATTGTAAATGATCACAACTGGCCACCTAAGAATATGTTCCTATTCGAACAATATAGTCACGGACAGACGTACACTAGTAACTGAACAGATCAGTGGTTATTGTAACTGGCACTTCGGTTAGTCTATAACCTTTATTTTTTCTGATAGATTACTTTCTTTTTTTTTTTTTATGGTTTCACCATGGATTACGAGTGTACTTAATATGTTTAATATGATTGTTGTGTCATTTACATTAATATCTCTGACGTATGGTAATTTGTTGACATTTTCGTTGTAATAGTGGTCATTCGACTCACACCAATTCTATTTCACTTGGTTTTTAAAATGTTTATTTGTCCTGTTTTACTGATTATGCAAACGATTGGTCTCTTCATCGATAATTAATCCTGAACAGTTGAACGCGAGTTACATCTGCTCTGTTCAACAACTGCGCCGTGTCCAGGAGTGATTACAATAAACTCGCGAGTGTTTATGGTCAATCCTGACCTAGGGAACATAACATATTGTGTGGGGCATACCATGTCCCTGGACCTCAAACTTAAAACAAATCTTAATATTTTATGCAAACTCAAAGTCCTGTGTTTCTATTTTTAAATTTGATTTTGATATTGATATTGATATTCTCCTTTTATCTCTTCTTCTTGTGAAAACCACATCCCTTACCCCTTACCCCTTATTCTGGCAAATAAACAAAACAAAACCAAACAAACAGGATCTTGTTTGTTTGGCGGAAATGTGTAAAGCAAAAATACAGAATTTTGTTTACCCTTGGAGCCATTTTTGTTCTCTCTCTCTAACTTTTCCAAACAAATGTGATTCTGAAAGCACCCATACGAACACACGCCTATTTTTAGACTTGGCTTAGAATGGTCTCCCAACCCTATATTTGCATCTGCTCCGAACCCCTGTTTTTACCCCCAAACTCCCCCCATCAATCGATACGACGTATATATTACCCTTCAGATTTTCGCATTAAAGTTTATTACAAACTTTTTTTGGTAATTATTGTATTCTTGCGCCTCTTCTAACATGATTGTATTCCTGCGCGGCCATTAATCTGTGATGTATTATACAACCTTGTTTATATGTGTCTTTTTTTCAATCCGTTTCACCTGACAGTTTTGCAATATTCCTATAAGTTGTTTGATTTAAGAGGTAATTAGTGGGAAAATACATACACAAAGATAGGAGCACGTTATTATCCGGTTATACTTCAACATGACGGTTTGATTTAATGTTTTATGTTTTTAAACTCGAGAAAGCGCTAATGGGACAACAATGTCAGTTTGTGTAGGTTTATCCCCCCTTACCCTAAAGATATATCCCATTTTGTATATTAATACAAAATAAAAACATATGATACGTCATAGCCTATTTCATTGAATAGTTTTAAAATAATTACATGTTATTACCAATGTTTCAACATGCTTCAACATAAAAGTCCAACCCTCACCAAAACAGACGAAAGACATGATAAAATAAATGGTTTGAAATGGAGGTAGAATATAGATAAAAATATATTATGTAATAACTTTTTTACAAACCCAACACTATTAGGAAATATCAAATTGATAGTAAATGTCCACCCTTTCTTTTTTTAATCAGACATATAGTACAGTATTATTTGTCAAATTTTGATTAAATTTAAATAACTACAAGCAGGTAGAGACGTAGTATCTAAATAGTAATTAAATTGGTTTGTATTAGATGATGTGCTGTTTGTCTCCCCTGCAAGGAGCAACTTATCTGGCATATTTCCAATATCAGATAAGATGGGCTCTTAGTGGAATCCGTCAAGCTAGGACTGACGATACCTTTCATGGTACCTGGAGTACATTACAATACTTCAAGTTCACATCCATTCAGCTCAGATGCACAGACCATAGTTTGTATTCACGCGTGTGGTTCTAATATCATCTTACATTTATTACAAAATAATATTAAACCATCTATATTAATAAAATGAAGAGCTTGTTTGTCTCTCATGAACATTACGTGAGTTCTACCGCACGTACAAGTCTCGAGTTCTAAAAACTAGTAACCCTTTGCAAGAACGTGTGTACCTCGAGGCTGGAATTTTAAATGTTTTGATTATATTATTTTAATTAATTTTAAAAAAACACGTCTAAATCAAAGTGCACACAGGCAACGGAGGGCTTAGATGCAATAACTTTAAAGTGACTATACATGGGAAGGTACAGTCATTTAAGTAAAAACATTTCTGTCCGTATCATATATATGAAATGATGAATCGTATCTTACAAACTACCCACACTATCAGCATATTTACATTTGTTGATTATAAATTAGCAGAAGGTAGATTTGGAATTAAATATACCCACATTTAAATGTGTGTGTGTGTGGGGGGGGGGTATAAACATTTAATGAAATTATACCCAATGTAAGTAACTTGCATCTAACTCCAATATCCCATTCCCAAACAGATTAGATACGTTGAGGTTAATGCAACCCGACTGTCTGGGGCGATTACTAAGTTTCATTTCACAAATACATATGATATATATAGGGGAATGCCAGGCCTCCACCGTGGTTCGGATTCCACGTTAAACTGTAGGTCCTCCATTTCATCTCACAATCACCCTACCATTACACATTAGCGTAAGTGCGTATAACCCGAACGGGTAGTAAGACGCGGTGCTAAGTATATATATATATTCGTATTAGTGAGAGGTTAAAGCTTATTAGCGAGAAAAGTTTGTTTTACTGTTAATTAAATCACAGTAATTTGGTGGAATGTCTTTATAATGCTAGCTTGATACGTAATTTTTAAATTTTCTTTTGAAACGAACCCACGTTAAAAGTTTATCCACTATATTATTATAGTTGTCTCATTGGTTTAATTGAAATATTAATATGATGACTATAATATCAAGGATAAGTTGAAAATACTTTATTATGTTGGTAAGTTTGGTAGAATCGCTCCATCTTTTGTCATTGAGAGGCAGCGTGTCGATGGCTTTGAGGATAGCCAATGGACGGGTTGCTTGCTATAAGTGGATTGAAACCTTTTTTAAATAAACATCGTGTAAATATGTCAAGCTATGGTTCAAAATGTACTCTGATCAATGCTGGCTTAGGAAAACACAAGTTTCATTTGTTAGATGAATTATTGATTACGTACGCAGTGTTTTAGAGTAGCATGTTCACATGTTCACAGAGCTGTATCAACAAGATAGTTATTGGCCAACATTATTATTGGTTGTCTAGTAAAGGGTTATTGATTTCAGAAAGTCAAACACGCTCAGAAGCGAAATTAATTGCTCTATTCATTTCTATACAACCAGCCAAATTACCTTGAAATGGAGTCATCTATGGTTCCGTTCAAATTAAACTTTATTTTCAGCGTTAGCTATAAAACTGCTTTACGCCATATTTCCTTTCGGCGTAGAAAAAAGCTCGTTTATGTTAATTTTTAAAGAAAACTTCATTAATTTTGGACTAAATTTGATTAAAATAAAGCAGTAGAAGAAAACTTGATTTATTACTAATATTTATACATAAAAGTTATTCTATATTATAAAATAACATTGATTTAATCCTTGTTTAGCTTTCAAAACATATTATGAATCAATGGGCCAGTTCGTGAGTATCTAATTTTGTTTTGTTTTACCCCGATCGTTAGCGCATGCACCTATTGAGCTAGGGGTCCTGGGTTTTATTCGTGGAAAATATACTATTGGTGAAACTATAGCGTCCTCTCTCACAAATATGGCTACAGGACTATGTGTTGTGCTAGTTATATAATCAATTTAATTTTTAACTAATGTCCTGATATACTTATTTGTTTCATAATATTCAAGTTAAGGTGCGAGTATTCACGCAACAAAACATCGTAACATCGCCGCGTATAAGTCGCACAAACATATTGCTGTTTTCATATTCTGAAAATTGAAAAATGACACCAGGACACGGGAATCGAACCCGGGACCTCCGGCTTAGTACGCCACTGCTCTTACCACTGAGCTATCCAGGATTCGTCCCGTGCCCATGGTCATTCTTCACTCATAGTTTAAGGCAGAGTCTAAGATGGATGGAATGGATGGACGGGCACGGGACGAATACTGGATAGCTCGGTGGTAAGAGCATTGGCGTACTAAGCCGAAGGTCCCGGGTTCGATTCCCGTGTCCTGGTGTCATTTTTCAATTTTCAGAATATGATATCTTTGAGGGACTATCCCCACTAAAATGCATTAACAATAGTTTCAGCTATTTATTTAATTAATATTGCTGTTTGTTGATCAACGCGAGATGGGTGTTGCTGTTTGTTGATCAACTGCGAGATGGGCGTTGCTGTTTGTTAATCAACGCGAGATGGGCGTTGCTGTTTGTTAATCAACGCGAGATGGGCGTTGCTGTTTGTTGATCAACGCGAGATGGGAGTTGCGGTTTGTTGATCAACGTGAGATGGGCGTTGCTGTTGATGCAGCAGCCTATAAACGTATTGGCTATTTAGTAGAAATAAAAGCACGTGAGCAAATACCAAGGTGAGGGACGCAAATGTAAACAAGAAGAATTGAATACGATGGGAGTCACTTAATTTAGTGTTCAAAATCTCAAGGAGTTAAGGACCTGTACAGAAATGTTACAAGAATGTTCCCTGCAGGCTTTGCGTGTTTAATCAATTTAAGTGTCCCGGAATAGAAGAGAGAAATACAAACTGGAGAAGTGCTTTTACCACACCAGAAAAATTAGCGGTTATAATTAGTTTTTAGCAACTTGTGACGCTCTAAACTCCAGACATGCAACAAGTCGTGTAACGTGTGTGTTGGGTGACGCCAGTGGTACGCGCCTATGCTACGTTACAATGTTGTGTTACGTGCCAGTACCATTATCAGGTGTTCTGTATTCAAACAGGTCTGATGTCCTCCAGTATTACTCTTAGCACTGTCCTCTGTTATATTCTAGAACTTCACCTTCTTTCTGTTCTGGAGTCTTCCGTCAGTTGTATTTAACGTCTTCCTCCAGTATTCACTCTTCAACCTTACACCATGACAGTTTCTCAAACATTTTTGATTGCGGTCCTAAATCTAATATTTTCCCTTACAGCTATCCCAAAAGGTGGTTTTAATTATTGTCTATTGAGTTCATATTATTGTTAGTTACATCATTTTAATCGAATAAGTATGAATAGCAAATTAAACGTATTTCAATAAATTTATGATCAAACAAAATGTAAAGCACAATTTTTTTTATTTCAGAGGTTCGATATCCAGCAAAATTTCAAGATGAATTTTGTGTACGCTTACAATACTTTCTCTCTACGAAGGTGTCACGAGAAAGTAAGAATTGAATTCAAATGAAGCCAATCAAATAAATTGTTCTTTAATGTGAAACAGTAAATTATAAAAATAATTGACGATCTAATTTTAATTGATTTTGTAATGATTTCTCTTTGTTTTGCTAATTTTCTTATGTTATTTAAAAATCCCAAATAGTTAAAATAAATAATCAACTTGAGTTGACTCGTTTTATAAAATATCCTTCAACCGATTTGATCAAAATATATTTACAATTGGCTAATGAATGATTGTTGGTTATAAATATTGATCAAGTCTATAATCGTAAAGTTGGTGCTTGGTTGGCCTTGTATAAATGCTCTAGTAAAACTGGTATTCCGTGTAGAGTCCAATGATAGAGTATTTAGATGAGGCAGACAGACCGTTGTGTGTAATCCCCTTGCTCTTGGAAATGTAGGCTTTTCTTTATTAAAGCAAAAAACACACATTCTCAACCTCACTCCATCCGCCTTTGTGGCTCGCTCGATGGTTGGATGGATGGATGGACATTCCATTAGCCCTTTTCAATCTTTTTTTTTCATCCGACCGGGTGTCGAAATCGATTCGTTTGGTGAGCCCCCCAATGTTTACCGCGGGATGGCAAAGGCACTTTTTTAATATTTCCAGAGTAAATAGTTTTCCTATGCTCGTGTATGGTGGTTAGATTATTATGGTTTAGTTCAACAGCGCTGAATTCTTTACGTTTGCTATTTTTATAATGGAATATATTGATAACACTTAAGTTTCTCATTAATTAATATATTTTTTTGTTTTCTCTGCATCTTAATAACCATCTTTGTGATACACATTTAATTACACTAATTAGCTCAGAATAAATTAAGTAGGATTTAGAATAAATATACAAGAATTTTAGTGGATGGATAGTAGAAAATCCCTCAGGTACAGTCAGTTTGTATTTAAACCCCAACCTCCTAATCCCCTGCAACATAGACCACGAGATTGACACTATTTTAGTCCAAATACCAGCAAGGATCAGACGTCTCCTGTTGAAATCAACCAATTAGATTAGTATTATTATTATTATTATTAGTATTAATACTATTATTATTATGTGGTCTTTTTCACGACAAGTCCATACCCTTTGTCAGTGAACTTGGACCTCCAATGCACCCTGTCATCTGCCTCTTCCTTCAGAGTTATCCAATATTTGAATCCTCCTCCTTCCTAAACTCCTCTTCTCCTCAACCTTTCCTTCTATGACGTCATACAGAAGACAGTTACTCCTAAGGATGTGTCCGATACAGTTTGCTTTGCACCGAGGAATCACATCCAAAGTGGTTCTCTTCCAAACCACTCCTCTTCTTTGTCCTCCTGTCTGTCCACCTGATCTTCTCCAGAATCACATTTCAAAGGTTTCCAATTATTTCTTTTCCATATTCCTAAGCGTCCAAGTTTCTGCTCCATGCACCGCGATGCTCCAAATGTAGCATTTAATCAGTTTCTTCCTCAGTTACAAACCCAACTAGTTGGCCAACAGTAACTTCTTGTTTAAAGCCCCCTTGGTCATGGTGATACTTGACCTTATTTCTTTTGTGCAGTTGGTATCCTTAGTCAGCAGAATTCCTGGATACTTTAACTGCTCGGTTTACCAACTCTTGGTTTTCAGTTTTGATTTTCAGTGGATCTTCATTTTTTGAAATTACCATCACTTTTGACTTCTCAATGTTGATCTCCATGCCATATTGTCTCTACCTCCAACAGTTGGTCCAACATTTCCTACAATTATTCTTTATTTTTGGCCAAAAATACTAGATCATCTCCGTATCCCCTATCCTGAAATTGCCCCGTCCCTCCGAGGCTTCCCTGGCTAGGTACTCGCCATCCAATTGGAACGGACTGGGTGACCAACAGCATCTCTGCTTCATTCCTCTTCCCATCTCTACGCTGTCGGCCTCTCCATCATTTCCCCTCACCTTCCCTCGCTGTCCCAGATATAAGTTTGCAATCATCTTCCTGTTCCTCCAGTTGATACTGATATTCATGAATATTTACATTAGTTCCTTCCTTTTCACTGTAGATAATGCCTTTTGCCAGTCGATGAAACCAATGTAGATTTCTTTCTTGACTTTCAGCTCTTTCTCTCTCTCTGAAATTATTCCCAACATACCGATGGCAACTCTGGTTCTTTTCCTTTTCTAAATCCAAATTAGTCTCCTTCCATCACACTTTCTATTTTCGCCTGTTGAGTATTCTTGCCACGATCTCCCTCACATGAAATATGAGGCTGTTGAGTATTCTTGCCACGATCTCCCTCACATGAGAGATGAGCCTGTTGAGTATTCTTGCCACGATCTCCCTCACATGAAATATGAGGCTGTTGAGTATTCTTGCCACGATCTCCCTCACATGAAATATGAGCTTGTTGAGTATTCTTTCCACGATCTCCTTCACATGAAATATGAGGCTGATGGTCCTGTGGTCCTTGCATTTCTTGGCTTGTTCTTCTCCTTAGAGCCCCCATGGCTACGTCTAGACACTCCTTGGGTCACTCTCCTGTTTCGTAGATCTTATTTATAAGTGTAGTCAGAGCCGCTAATCGGCTGTTTCCCAGTTCCTTCAGAAGGTAAGCTGGTCATCTTCAGCAGTTTTCCTTCATCGCATGCCCTTTATGGCTCTCTCTCTCTCCCCTTCACTCTTTAAAATGCTAGGTTCTTTTTGTCTTCATCTGCCTCTTATTCTGCTTCATTCTCTATGTTTTCTGGTCCATTTTACTTGTCTTACAGTTCTTATATATATCTTTCTCAACTCGTATGTCTTTATGATTCGTCCCCATCTGACCTTTGGTATTTGTATTACTATTGGTCGAGATCGCTATTTTCCTCCGGGCAACGCTGTTCATTGGCAGATGGTTAATTATATTCTACCAACATCAAGAAAGTTTATCCGGAAACTGATAAATATAAAATATACAGGCATTTACTTGGATATAGAACTTAACATCTCTTTGTGTAAAATTCAACTGAAGAACAGTAGGATGAGATAAAACTTCCCTCACAGATTAAAGCCAGGAAAATTACCTTCCTGTAAAGTCATACCTTGGTATTCGATATAGAGCGCTACAAACTTTACCAAACATATTCCCTGGTATTATGATTCATAGACACAACACTCGTATGAAAGCCTATGTACATCATTCAATACTGTGCTCTTCATGAGTGTATGTGTGTAGGGCTATTGGGGTGTCATATCCGTCCATCTTCGTACATTTCACAAAAAGAGAATCTAAACACTATGATTGTTGAAGCCCGTTGCTATTTGAAAACATATCATGCAATACACATGCGTTAAGGGCATTCCCGGTGTGCATTTTTCAGGGGCCTTCACATGAGTAACAACAATGGGCAGTGAGCGCTTATTTACATATTATAACTTTGAAATATTTATATAGTATATAAAAAAAATTACCATTCATAAGACATACCAGAAATCACACGATGACTTATTTTTCCTATCACAGTTTGGATGTAATTTAAAGATAATTTGCTCTTACTAATATTTAAACTGTTCTTAAATCCACCTAAACATTTTTCCTCATAGAATGTTCTGTATCTCTGTACTGGACTGGGCCAACATACAGTATGTGTGACTGTGTGAATCGAGCTTCATAGAGATGATTCGAGAGACACCTATCCACGATCATTAACAGATACATATAGTGTACAATGACGTCAATACAGTCTGGAACCGTAGCTGGAGTTAATCCTTTACGTCATAGAGAGCTTGACGTCAAACGTGTATAAATAAATGATAACATTCATTCGTGACGGGGTATCCCGGCCAGTATATCCCCGCCACCCCTTGTTCAGGGGTTAACCCTCCAGTTGTGAGGATGAAAGCTCTCGTCAGCTATGGTAAGCGAGGCTCACATTGTCTTCAACTACTTGAATTAATAATCGAGCTTTAAAAAGTGTCAATAAGTGACACTCTGTGACACTCTCCGTCCATAGAGAATGAACCGCGCTAACATTTACACGGAACAGTTCCTCAACAGGGGATACTCATTTTTAAAACTTTACCCTTCTATTAAAAAAACAAATCTCTTTCTCAAATAAGTAGACTATCGTGAAGATATTTATGTTGGTAATAATAAAGATCTATTGGTGTTTCCCCGTCCCCAGATCAGACCAGATACATATTGGAACCGCATAGTTGGGGGGATATTGAACCATCCCAAATATTCCCTCTGGTAACAACTACAAACAGTTCCAACAAAATTGTTATAAAATATTGGGATGTCAGTTAGTCGTAGATCTAGGGCGTCAGTCTCACAAGGGACTAGATTGCCGATAGCAGGGAGATCGGGGTTCGAGTACCAATCGGGTGTACTGAGGGTGGTTTCTCTTAAACTATTCTCCATTCTTCCTCCGTGCTAATGCCGGAACACTTCTTCTACAACTCGACCGTTCTTCATATCTAACTCATTAGCTAAATTAATAGATAATAGCACTGGGTTTTAAAAAGGAAGTTTTTGTAAATTACTCTTAATTAGAATGTTAAGAGTCAAATCTAAGTTAGGTTCACGTGTCACTGGTATTAGCCAATGATAGTAATGGTGTTGTACGGACTCTCAGGATAGTATTATGTATGCTACTATGATGCTATGATGCTATGATGCTATGATGCTATGATGGAGATTAGTTTAATAGTTTTGTTTACATTACTCCAATAACATACAAAGCCAGCCCAGTCATATTCCAGTTGCATACAAACTAGTATATTTCCTCCTCATCCTAGATACCTAGATTACTCAGTCTAAGTGGCGAGTAGCCAAGTGGTTAGTGGAAACCATATCATTAAACAAATGTGTACATATTTTTTTAAATCCCATAATTTTATTTATTTTTCTGTAATCTAACTTTAGTAGTTTTAGAAATATCCGCTCATAAAGTTTCTTGAGGTATACACCACCAAGGTAATGGTATTATATACGCTTATCAGTGGGCACGCAGATTAAGGCGTCAAACTCTTTTGGTCTAATTTGCTACTGACGAGGTCAGTATATAACTCCCACCCAGGTGTAATTGGTGTGTTATTGGTGTGTTATTTTCTAAAATTGCTGAGCCAATGCTGGTACAGTGCTGTAAATCTAAATCTGGATTACACATTTTTCATAATCACTCCAATAATTTAAATATTCGATTGGCTCTGATGAACAGAAAGATGCGTAGGATAATGTTATCTTGATTTTTATATAAATAACAATAATTTTTTTACCGCAAGGAATATCGCAAAAGTTTGAATAAATCACAAACGCAGATATATAAAATATATTGTAATCAGTCAACAAATATAAAGTGACCAAATATAAAACACATCAGAATGAAATACTATTCAACAAGTTGGAACACAAATTAAAATGTAGGATTAATTTGAGCAATTTAAAATTCAATGTATGGCCAAGTTATTAGAACTCCTGACATCGACCTCGTGGTAGAACGATTATTAAAACACGATGTTGGTGTCATTTTGTGTGGGCGTGTGGTCAATTAAGTTGATAGATGGCCGTTCATCCGCTGAAAGCACTACACCCCGCCCCCAGCCCCTACAATTACCAACCCCCAGTCCCACAAGCGTTTTTAAACTGCTCCAAAACTGGACATCTATTATTCTGAAGAATACATATCAATAAATAGATGTAGTAACTCTCGAGGTCCCTCTTAACAATTGTAAATAGTCGTCAGACGATAGTCTGTATGTCTATTGAGCTAAGGAACCCGGGTTCGATTCACAACATGGTCAAAACTTGTTCCATTGTTGAAGTGTGGGACTTCCCTTTCACAGTGATAAATTAACAGACGGGGGCTGTATGTTGTGTCTGTTATAGATTCAAGTTGGTTTATAAGTCATGTGCTGATATAATTAGTCAATTCAAAAAAAAAGCACGCTAGATTCCTAAATAGATAAATAAACATTTCTAGATATATTTTCATAAATAATATGTCTATTTTATGGAAGCTCCGAGGAAAGAGGAAGTATTGTGTTCGTTAAACAATTCTAATTCTAGATTTATTTAGATGTTGACGTTCCATGAGCCCCGACAAGCTATCTTTGCGATGTTGTCCGTCTGTCTGCCATATGTATGTATGTCTGTATCTCTGCTTATAGTGGATACTAAACCAGGTGTCCGGTGTTCAAACAATGTTGTCCAGAGGGATATTGAGAATTGTCTTTGTGACCATAAAACTAAGAGCAGTTTAACGTGGAATCCGAACCACGGTGGAGCCCTGGCACTCCCCACATTCACAAGTTGTGAATAATACACGTCTTGCCAGAGGTGAAGGAAAGGTTTGGTAATCAGATAAATAATATGTAACGAATTTATCCAAATACAGGCACAGTTGAACATTACAAACAAAATGTAGAATATTATAATACTTTACATAACCGGATATCTCCCATCTTAATTATTCCTCCAAAGCTCTTTGGTGCGGGAGATGATTGGTATTATCTTTGGTGGGAGACATGACTGCTATAATCATTGGTGTGGGAGATTATTGCTATAATATCTGGTGTGGGAGATGATTGCTATAATCCTTGGTGTGGGAGATGATTGCTATAATCCTTGGTGAGAGAGATGATTGCTATAATCTTTTGGTGTGGGAGATGATTGCTATAATCCTTGGTGTGGGAGATGATTGCTATAATCCTTGGTGTGGGAGATGATTGCTATAATCCTTAGTGTGGAAGATGATTGCTATAATATTTGGTGGGAGAGATGATTGCTATAATATTTGGTGAGAGAGATGATTGCTATAATCTTTGGTGAGAGAGATGATTGCTATAATCTTTGGTGGGAGAGAGGATTGCTATAATCTTTGGTGTGGGAGATGATTGCTATAATCTTTGGTGGGAGACATGATTGCTATAATCTTTAGTGTGGGAGATGATTGCTATAATATCTGGTGGGGGAGATGATTGCTATAATCTTTGATGTGGGAGATGATTGCTATAATCCTTGGTGTGAGAGATGATTGCTATAATCCTTAGTGTGGGAGATGATTGGTATAATATTTGGTGGGAGAGATGATTGCTATAATATTTGGTGGGGGAGATGATTGCTATAATCTTTTGTGGGGGAGATGATTGCTATAACCTTTGGTGGGGGAATTGATTGCTATAATCCTTGGTGTAGGAGATGATTGCTATAATCTTTGGTGGATGGATATGATTGCTATAATATTTGGTGGGGGAGATGATTGCTATAATCTCGGGTGGAGGAGATGATTGCTATAATCTTTGGTGTGGGAGATGATTGCTATAATATTTGGTGGGGGAGATGATTGCTATAATCTCTGGTAGAGGAGATGATTGCTATAATCTTTTGTGGGGGAGATGATTGCTATAATCTTTAGTGTGGGAGATGATTGCTATAATCCTTGGTGTAGGAGATGATTGCTATAATACTTGGTGGGGGTGATGATTGCTATAATACTTGGTGGGGGTGATGATTGCTATAATCTCTGGTGGAGGAGATGATTGCTATAACCTTTTGTGGGGGAGATGATTGCTATAATCTTTGGTGGAGGAGATGATTGCTATAATCTTTGGTGTGGGATTTGATTGCTATAATATTTGGTGGGGGAGATGATTGCTATAATCTTTAGTGTGGGAGATGATTGCTATAATATTTGGTGGGAGAGATGATTGCTATAATATTTGGTGGGAGAGATGATTGCTATAATCTTTGGTGGGGGAGATGATTGCTATAATCTTTTGTGGGGGAGATGATTGCTATAACCTTTGGTGGGGGAGATGATTGCTATAACCTTTGGTGGGGGAGATGATTGCTATAATCTTTGGTGGAGGAGATGATTGCTATAATCTTTGGTGTAGGATATGATTGCTATAATATTTGATGGGGGAGATGATTGCTATAATCTTTAGTGTTGTAGATAATTGCTATAGTCCTTGGTGTAGGAGATGATTGCTATAATCTTTTGTAGGGGAGATGATTGCTATAATTCTTTAGTGTGGGAGATGATTGCTATAATCTTTAGTGTGGGAGATGATTGCTATAATCTTTAGTGTGGGAGATGATTGCTATAATCTCTGGTGGGGGAGATGATTGCTATAGTCCTTGGTGGGAGAGATGATTGCTATAATCTTGGGTGTGGGAAATGATTGCTATAATCTTTGGTGGGGGAGATGATTGCTATAATCTTTGGTGGGGGAGATGATTGCTATAATCTCTGGTGGGGGAGATTATTGCTATAATCTTTGGTGGGGGAGATGATTGCTATAATCCTTGGTGAGAGAGATGATTGCTATAATCTTTGTGTGTGGGAGATGATTGCTATAATCTTTGGTAAGGGAGATGATTGCTATAATCTTTGGTGTGGGAGATGATTGCTATAATCTTTGGTGTGGGAGATGATTGCTATAATCCTTGGTGAGAGAGATGATTGCTATAATCTTTGGTTAACAGAGATGTTACTTCTCAACATATTTCCAATAAAGAGACAATAAATCTATAGATGGCACTGCCGACAAAGGACAATGGAAAACCAATAATCTACAGAACTGGAGGAAGGTACTTTGTAAGTAAATCACTATTTTTTCCACCCGATTCACGTAATATTTCCTTTTTGAACCATACCTTAAATTACAAAAATTGAATGAAAATGAGAGCAAAATAATTTGGAGAAAATATTATCTAATTTTTCTCAGAGGAAGATTGAAATCATTTATCACAAATCACCTTTTATCAGGGTCAGAATTCAAACCATGAAATCTTGTCAATATCTAAGCAGAATATATTAATTTCAAGTTGAATAGCAGGTAGATGATTATTATAAATAACAACAACAACAAAAACAACAAGATTTCTTTGTTTTCACTCTAGAGGAATGTACCTAGTTTTATTTATCAATTTTATGCCCGGCCTCCACCGTGGTTCGGATTCCACGTTAAACTGTAGGACCTCCATTTCATCTCACAATCACCCTACCTTTACACATTAGCTTAAGTGCGTATAATCCGAACGGGTAGTAAGACGCGGTGCTATTATTATTATTATTATTATTAATAATATAAATTTTGTGTTTTTAAATCGTTTAAATTGTTTAGTAGTTCAATTTGAATGGTATCAGCACAATGGCAATGAGGAATACCAACATCAAATAAACATTAAAAACTGAGTCTAAGAGCTGAACTAGTAGGGCAAAGGAAGGTATAATTTAGAGAAAATGTATCTGCATTTGTGTGTAAAGAGAGTGGGAAATCACCGTGTGAATAACCCCTCCATACACTTACACGACGGTGGAAGCCCGACTTCACCATCACCATCACAGACAATATAGATGTCTAACATATAACCTGCGTGCCCACCGATACGATATTCACACTACTGACCTGACACTGTGGTACGAGTAAGGAAATATGTACCGCTGAAGCTGAATAGAAAATGGGAAGCCAGTGCGAGATAAAACGCTTATTATTTTGGGGGAAAAATAGAGTGGAGTCTTTTCAACATGAACTTTACCCGCCTCGGTGGCGTAGTTGTCTAACGCGTGAATCGTGTTGAGCTCGACCGCCGAGGACGGGGAGATCGAGGTTCGAATCTCGGTCGGGTGATCTGGGGCTGGTTTTTCCTAAATGGTTTTCCACTCTCCCTCCACGCAAATTCGGGCTAATTTCCTCTAACTCAACCTTCCCAAATCCCAATCCATTAGAGTAATTAGTACTTAAAGCGTATAACTCGAACGGGTAGTAAGACGCGGTGCTAAATATTATTATTAACATAAACTTTGATATTTCCGATTTTACCAGAAACAAAGTACATTACGTCTATTATTACATATGAAGGCTAGAAGATATAAATGTATTAGTTTGGTTTATTTAACGTCCAATTTCTGAATCTACTGAATGTCGAATGTCGCAGTTTATGACTTACAAACCAACTTAACTCTAGAACATACATAACAGAGTCCCACGGTCCCACTTTAATAGGAAAATTTCACCGAATAATTTAACTATACCGTGCCAGTAATCGAATTTTGAAAGTTAAGATTTATCGGTCGATGTTTACCGGCTGAGTCAAGGTATGAGCAAAAGTACTGATTACGAACCCCAAGTATAATTTAATCAGCTGTAGCTATAAGCGAGCAGACAAGTTTTCATAATTAAATGTTCGTGTTACACCACTTAATACGATGTGAACTCTTTCAAAATTGATTATCATTTTAATTAGTTTTATGTATAAAAATGTTTTTTTTAGCTCTAGGAGTTTTTTTAACCTCATTAATTATACCAGACGAAATTAATGTTTCTATTCAATGTTTACTTTTAATTTACACTTGGGTTCTTTTTAACTGAGCTCCCCTTGCGAAGACCTCTCATGCCCATTTTTTATGTTTTGATCCAGTTTTATATAAATACGTTGCATACTAGACATATATCTATAACATATATAGGGTGGACGGTTAAGATAAATAAGAATAAACGTTGTGGTAACATATATATTTCGTTGTATAAGTAAATAATGAAGGCAGGTGACCTGGCGGTCTAAGGGGTAAGGTGTCAGACTTCTATGCTGGCGGCCGGGGTTCAATCCTCCGTCCCGGCACAGATTTATCTGATTACCAAACCCTTCC
>CABFVX010003676.1:61490-80284 GCA_902151425.1 Timema shepardi | reverse complement strand
TTGAATATATGAAAGAACTAGCTTTAATTTGTGTATAGCAGCCACGCTGTATAAAGTGGTATAATATACTGAAACCTATTTATAATTTAAAAAAATAGATTTTATGTTAAGAGAAAATTACTCACGTTTTCAAAAGTTGTCTCCGGGTCAGTAAAATATAATTTTGAAAAAATAAATCACTTAATAATAGGTTAAGACAATGAAAATAATAACTGTAATATAGATAGACCACTGGAGAACACGGAGGATGTACACCGGTCTAACGAACTAAAAGGACTGAACAGAGTGAGTTTGGGCTGCGCATGACAAGTGCGAGTATAGACATATTCGGGCACGTTTCAGCATAATGCCGCGCACTTCTTGAGGAACAAAATCACGCACACACACACTAGGGATGTTCTACTATTGGATAAAAACATAGTTTCATTCTTTTGGTTTAGTTGAAAAATTGATTTTTTTTCCAGCTAGATTGCTGAAATATCACACTGTGCGCCGTTTGGTGCCTTACTAGCATCGCAACAGAGAAATCGAGTCACGTGTTTTCCACGCTTGAAGATTTTTTTTATTGGAGGAAGATTTGTTTGAGGGAGGGAACGGGTGAGAGGGGAGGGGATGAAAGTTTGGACGACTTAAAATACGTTATTAGTTAAAATTAAAATAAATAACAATGTTAATAGGAGTCCTATTTTCGCAAACAAGTCTAGACTGATGATGATCATTATTGAAAGTACATACAAATAAAATAAAGAAACCAAACCATTATTATTAATACATTTAACAACTATTTAATAATTGTTGATAGCTGTTTTGAGCTTATCCAGGTTAATGTTGTTTTGTTGCATTTTACGAACATATTTCATTTACTCTCTTCAAATGAATCACATACTGTATCTTAAATTCATCGTCGTAAAAAGGAATTCGTTTTATTTTTGAACAAAGTTTTAATAATAGTTGTTAATTTTATAAATATATATTTTTATCTACCAGTGCTGACGAAACCTGCCTAAGGGGGGAGGGTCTATCAAAATTAAAAAGCGTGAATTTTAAGAGATTTGGCCACCCAAGTTAAAGAGGGATACCGGAACCGTCTCAAATGTAGACTATTTGTATATTTTCTCGAGGTCATCTTTCAGTTTCATTTTTGGGAATATCAAAAACATTTAGAGAAAAAAAACCTTTTGTGTAACCGACCGGAATCAAACACCGATATCTCCGTTTTCGACAGTCTAGTCTAACACAATAGTTGCGTATTAGACCACGCGGCCACCCTAGCGGATTATACCATGTGTAGGTATAATTATTACTGTCAGTTAAAAGGGTTATTCAGTTATAATTTTCAATTTATGGTTGTGGACTAACTAATAAATTGTAGAGATAGGTGGTAGGGTAGATTGTCATCAAAAGTTTATAACAAGTATTTAGGGCTCAATTCACATCCATAGAGCTTGAACATTATTTTGATTCCCAAATAGAATAATTAAAATAATAATAAAAAAGGAAGACATAGTAATAATACTCTACCGCAACCCAGATTTCCATTTCATCAATTGATGAAAGGGTACTGAAAAAGTGCGATTCGAAAGGGAATCCAATATTTCAATGTGAGAGAAGCATCTTAAGTTGGTTTGAGCATGTTGACAGGATGAGGGCTGCAGTTTGAAAGGGAATCCAATAGCTATATGTGAAAGAAGCATCTTAAGTTGGTTTGAGCATGTTGACAGGATGAGGGCTGCAGTTTGAAAGGGAATCCAATATTTCAATGTGAGAGAAGCATCTTAAGTTGGTTTGGGCATGTTGACAGGATGAGGGCTGCAGTTTGAAAGGGAATCCAATAGTTCAATGTGAGAGAAGCATCTTAAGTTGGTTTGGGCATGTCGACAGGATGAGGGCTGCAGTTTGAAAGGGAATCCAATGGGTCAATGTGAGAGAAGCATCTTAAGTTGGTTTGAGCATGTTGACAGGATGAGGGCTGCAGTTTGAAAGGGAATCCAATGGGTCAATGTGAGAGAAGCGTCTTTAGTTGGTTTGAGCATGTTGACAGGATGAGGGCTGCGGTTTGAAAATTGAATCCAATATTTCAATGTGAGAGAAGCATCTTAAGTTGTTTTGGGCATGTTGACAGTATGAGGGCTGCAGTTTGAAAGGGAATCCAATGGGTCAATGTGAGAGATGCGTCTTTAGTTGGTTTGGGCATGTTGACAGGATGAGGGCTGCAGTTTGAAAGGGAATCCAATAGTTCAATGTGAGAGAAGCATCTTATGAGTGTTTTGGCATATAGACAGGATGAGGGCTGCAGTTTGAAAGGGAATCCAATGGGTCAATGTGAGAGAAGTGTCTTCAGTTGGTTTGGGCATGTTGACAGGCTTAGGGCTGCAGTTTGAAAGGGATTCTAATGGCTCAATGTGAGAGAAGCATCTTAAGTTGTTTTGGGCATGTTGACAGGATGAGGGCTGCAGTTTGAAAGGGAATCCAATAGTTCAATGTGAGAGAAGCATCTTAAGTTGCTGCAGTTTGAAAGGGAATCCAATGGGTCAATGGGAGAGAAGCATCTTAAGTTGGTTTGAGCATGTTGACAGGCTTAGGGCTGCGATTTGAAAGGGAATCCAATGGGTCAATGAGAGAGAAGCGTCTTGCCTGGGTGAGGGTATATTGAGAGGATGAGGGTGGATCGAGTGATGGATCAAATATATGAAGGTAGAGTGTGTGGATCAAAAGGAAGGAGTAGGTCATCTAAGACGTGGCTATTGTTTATATACAAATGTTTGAAAAAGCGAAACATTTAGAGTTTTAAGTTTAAATGGACATGTATGACCTGTGTATGTGTGTATAGATGTTGTTGAAACGAAGGACGAATGCAAGGATAGGGAAATGTGGATGGATGGATGGAATGTGTAGCCTATATAAATATGTTATATGTATGCATGCTCTTCTTTTTGAGATATAAGGTCTTAAGGAGGGAGATGAATAATTCCGCCCAGCAGTGAATCAGAAAGTACTCTTGTCTCTGATACTGTTCCTAGCTGATTGAATTAGATGTCTTCAGTGTCTTTGAAGAAAGAAAAAATGCACAATCGTTCGATATAAATCCTTCAGACGATCAGTAATATTGACCAATATCAAATTTTGTGCGATAGTATATGTTGTGTAGGGGTGGCTTTAGGGACTATAATACTGTATATCTAGTATATGATATATCTAGCTAAAAATCTATAATTAAAATAACAACATAAAATAATAATTATATTAGCCTACGAAACTCGTTAAAGTTTAAGCTGACGATCATTGACTTTTAGCGATATACTCTAGAGAAATATGATTATAATATAGATAATTTTTATTTGTTATGTTGGCTATTCTAGTCAAAGAGGTGAAATCAAAATTTAATCTAATTAAATTATTAAATTCATTAAAATGGTAATTCAAAGAAGGAATATAGGTAACAAAAAGTCAAATGTCTCAGTTGATGAAACTAATTCTTTAAATAGTAAAGATATATACTTTTCGGAAAGTAAATTTTCAGATGATGGAACTTTAACATTCTTTTGGTAAGTTTTCAGGATGTTGAGGTTATGTACGTTATTCATTAATAAATGTGTCATTTCTTTTTATTTAATTGGGCATGATTAGTGCAAGGAAATACTACTTAATGTTTTTTGTCAAACTTTCTTTTACATATTTTAATTCAAATCTTAATTGTTAAAAATCACTAATATTTATTTTTTTGCTCACCATAGTTTAAAGGTAAAATTCACCTTTATCCTTTTCATGATGACACAACACCTAGACATCTTAAAAGAACGGGAACCATACGCTTCTTATGAATGTCTATACAAACGTTTAATTTGCCATTGATCAATAAAAAATGAATTTTTAATATTAATTCACACAACAAGAGTGTGAAATGTTGAATCATACCAATCAACTCGATATAGACAAGCCATAAAGCAAGTAAATAATAAACCAAATATACCTCATTATATTAGAATCTTATTAAATAAATTAACATAGGACCTATGTTTATTTAGTTGTTTTTTTCATTTACATTAATGTTTTTCTGTCCAGAAATAATATGAGAGTGGGATAGTGTTTATTGTGATTATTGAGATTATGAGTTTCTTATTCTGAGGAAAACTAACTTATGGGTGGTTTACTGAAAAACCTAATTTAGAAAACATTGTACCAAGCTATAGCGTAATACACAATATGTGAAAGTTTGTGTGTCATACCATTTATTTACTTAAGGAAAGAGTAACCCATTAAGTGACCTGGTGGTCTAGGGGTAAGGTGTCGGACTTCTGTGCTCGGGTCCGGGGTTAAATTCTTGGTACTGGCACAGATTTATCTGACTGCCAAACCCTTCCTTCACCTCTGACAAGATGAGTATTATTCACAACTTGTGAATGTGTGGAATGCCAGGCCTCCACCGTGGTTCGGATCCCACGTTAAACTGTAGGTCCTCCATTTCCTCTCACAATCACCCTACCATTACACATTAGCGTAAGTGCATACAACCCGAACGGGTAGTAATACGCAATGTTAATAAAAATTTAACCCAGTAGGTACAAAACTCTAGCAGCCTTTTATTCCTTGAATTAAGTTGTGCATTACATAATCTCTTTATATTCGAAGTAACCTAGTCTGAATATTGGACTTTTTTTTTGTCTTTGTTTTTTCTAGATAATATTGTTCTGTTCAAGTTATTGGCAAAGGTTTTCTTAATCAGTTTTGTGTACACTCATTTCTAATATATCAAAGGTCCCATGAAATTAAATGTAAAAATTCCTACAGTTTACGATCACTAAAATCTTCTTTCCAGGAGACTGCTTCTTATAAAACATATTCTTGCTTTGTCTTGCAAATTATTCATCTTACTTATGCATTTAGATAATGTACCTAAAGTTAAATGCTTCTAAATTTTATTAAAATTAAGTGTAATTGGAATCATTCATAGTCGGCTAAACTTAGTTAACTCAACTTACAGAAAGGTGAATTATTGATAAAATGGGATTTGACTTTTGTAACACTTTTTAATTGAAAATTCTCTATTGTTTTCTAGCCTTCTTATAACTCCACATAAATACAATAGAGTGCATTTATGTATTATAGATATTTAATTAGTTCCTCGTCTTGAGGTAGAATAGAATTTCAAGGTATTATTTGTTTAGTCATTTAGTATTAGGAACAACTCATTT
Organism: Timema shepardi; assembly: GCA_902151425.1. Lineage (NCBI taxonomy): Eukaryota > Metazoa > Arthropoda > Insecta > Phasmatodea > Timematidae > Timema > Timema shepardi. The sequence goes on along the minus strand of CABFVX010003676.1, from coordinate 75,092 downwards.
ATTATTATTTTGTGTTACCAACGTTTGGATTTTTTTTTAAATGAGCAATTCATTGTAAGTCTTGAATTACAGTACCATAAGCTACCAATAGGGCCTATTTAAATTGTAGGCTTATATATAATTTGTATGTTTTGAATTCACTTAGTTTAAAATAACTCAGAATATAAGCATATTAATAACTCTATTTTGTTAAATATAAATTATTATTAAATGTAATATTTGAGAAAACTTTTTGAGATTTCTTACAAATCTCTTAAATAACATAGAATTTTAGGATTTGAGTGTCCCACATCTAACTAAAACTTTTTTTAAATAACATTTCTTTGCCAGTAGAAGATTATTTGCTATTCATATATACCTATTACATTTTAATAATTCAGTTAAGGCTACTTCACAATTTGGCATCAAACTGATTTGTTATTTTACACACCAATAAAATAACTTAATGATAAAGTAATGCGATCATGTCTAAATGTGTTAGGTCCCTAGCAAATCAAGTGGAAAGTTTTTGTATCTTTTTTTTTTTCTTTTCTTATCCTCGAAAGTAATTTGTAAATATTATCAAATTTACAGGCGAGCTCATACTTTGACCGTTCTATTTGTATTGGTTTGCGCACTTGTCTATGTGGCCGTGTTTGAACCCGTAAGAGACGACACACTGTACAACACAAAACGGTAAGTACTACCGATAGCGCTGAATGGTCATGCAATGATTGGGGTAGCTTAACTGGGTGAATAACCTTATTGGCTACCTTCTGTAGACTTTAAAAAAATATATATAAGAGGAATGCATTGGTTTGTGTTCTCTTAATCTAAGCTCCTTTTTTTTTAACAGTAATATTACTTTTGTTTGAGTGTTTTAAAATGCATGTTTTGCAAATTTATCTCATCACAAAAACTTTTATCAATTTATTTGAATAGAATACTTTAATTCCTTCGGCATTTTACTTTATTTTCTTGGGTGCTTTGATTGGTTTCGGCCACTGGTTAACTAAGCCTGTAGTGGCCTATACCTGGGTAGCGAGGCTCCTGCATATAGGTCCTCGGGTAAACCTTCTTATGGCGGTAACCTACCTTCCCTAACTGAGGCTACGATTGTAGATGATGGCAGCTCATCAAAAGAGAATACCAAAGAAAATTATGGAAATAAAGTATGTAGGAGAAAAGACCGCAAGGGAGGCTAATGAAGAGATGGGATGTGCAGATAGCAGAAAGTGTGCAAGTGAGAGGAGAGGAATGAAAGCAATTAAAGGGGAGAGACTGGTGGTTGGATAAAGGAAGATGGAAGCAATTTTACCAAACTGACCTGGCCACTTGCTGGAAACAGTTGATTAGGAATTACTAACATTGAGTTCATTTATTGTAAAAAAATAATTAAAAAATTGGGTAACAAGATAAGATTGTGAACGATTAATCAATTATATTTGGAATCAGAGATCAAACTGAAGGTTTTATTTTAAAAGGTCACAGCGACAGGCTCCTCCCCTCCTCAGACATAAAAAAAAAATCACTTGTTTTCAACAGTTTGGTATTTTTAATAGGGAATGTTGGCAGTTAGTTGATGCCATCACTATTTGACTGGTGTATCCGAGCCTGACACAAGGGTTCATGATGTTAATTTGAATCCCTTTAAGTTTCTTTTCGAAAAGGTTGGGGAGGGGCATTCCCCCACCCCAACAATAATTTATTTACATCCTCTCTTCAACAAAATTGTGGTTCATTTCGTTTTAATTAACTTTATTATCCCAATTACATTAAGTTGTTGATAGCACTTTTGTTAAAACCTTGCTCAAATACAAAATAGTATGTAAGTCTTATTTAATAAGTTTAATGCATGCAGGGAATTCTTCATTGTGCAGTATCACCTACATATTGTCATTAAATGTTAACATAAATCTTAAAGCGTAATCTCTGTTCCCTTTGTCTCAATCCCTTTTCAAAAATAACTTAACACGGACATCTTTTATAGTTAGCTCAACCTACGTAACTATTTTTTAGTTTGCTATTTATAAGTAAAGTTTGCTAAAAGCAGAACACTTTTTAATTTTTTATTCTTCACCTCATCTTAGTATCCATTTGTATTATATGCATATATTAATAATGCTAATGGATTAGGGATGAGGAAGGTATAATCTTACAGGAAGTGAACCCACATTTGCCTGTGAGGAGAATGGGTGACCCTCTAAGTAAAAAAACCCACGCTCACTACAACCTGTTGAGAATTAAACCCCAACCTTCCAGTCACTAGCAAACCAGACTAAAAGAGCTTGACATTAAGTCAGCAGTTGATATGTTGGTTTATTGCTATGACAAAGAATGCTAAGAAGTGGTACCTAAGAGTAAAAAAAAAGAAGAAAGCATATGGGCTGGAAATAAAGATAATAGAAAAAAAAAGTAATATTAATTATATACATACAATGGTTTTTATTGATTTTATACTCTAGTAGTAAGCTTCAAAATACTTTGTATGTCGGTGATTTCTTTCTTTTTTTTTTTTTTCGAATAGCCTTCCCATTTATCATTCTGAAATGCATGTTAGTAATATAAAGTGCAGCTATACTTATTGACAAAACAAGTTTAGTTATTATGGGATGATGATTTAAACTAGAGTACTTACATTTTGCTCTATGATTAATTCGGGTATGATGCATGATAAAAAGAGGTTAAGGACTGTTCATTTTGGCAAGATACTTCTTAATATAGGTGATTTTTTTTATGATTAAATTGTTTCATTGGTCTCATTCCTAATGTTTTCTAAATTAAAATACAGAAAACTTTATTATGATGTGACCTATGGTTCAAGATTTAGTACCAACCTAATCTAGGTGCTATCCAGGGATTGAGACGGGTTCTTATTAATAAAGTGTGGTGTGTGTAGGTTGATCACTTAAATTAATTTTTGGTTTTATTCTACTCACCGATATGCTTTTGGCTCGTTTTAAATTTTTTTGAAATTGTCAGTGCTGTGGAGTCAGTATGGCAAGCCTTTGACTCCTATATTTCTCTACTGTTTGATTCCGACTTTTTCACATCTAAAGTAGTATATTAATTAATAATAACAAATGTACTGCGGTAAAATTCTTCATTACAGACGATGTTATGGAACACTTCTTTAAGATTGGGAATGTAGGTACATTTAAATAAATTCTTCAATCCAAATTATAAATATTGTTAGTAAAGAATTAAAAAAGCATTGAATAAAAATTACTTTACATCCAATACTGTCTCCAACTTGTGGCCTGAGTCAGTTTTTTTATTCAAGCCATATATTTTCCTGTCCTAACTTCATATGCCTTGTAATCTAACTTAAGACTAGAACAGGCACAACGTCCAGTTCTCGGACCATTAATTCATCACTGTGAAAGGGTAAACCCACATTTCACCAGTGAGAAACTTTTCACCCATACCGGAAATCAAATTTTGGAACTCTTAGCTCAATAGACAGACATGCTACCGACTTAGCTAAGGTGTCGGATCATTATATTAAGTTTTTATTTTGAAGTCGAAGTCAAGACTCCTCCACAGACAGCCCTGATGCCTTGCGTGTGGTAGCCTATTGCTTTTGTAATGTTTGTGTTTGTTTGTGGTTGCTCTCCAGGGTGGATGGGAAAATAAAAGACCGTGATTCACGACGGGGGGAGAGGGGGGTAAGTTTACTTGGTGACTTTTATACCAAAACTTTTTTTCAATTTATTTTTATTTCATCAGGGGCATTGTGGCATGTGTGTTATCTTTTATTCTTCTTGGAGTGACGGTCACACCAGACACCTTGTTCAAGAGGCCCCATCCCGTTGTGTGGAGGTTTACATTTTGTTGCAGTATAGTTTATGAGCTAGGACTCATCTTTATTCTATTCCAGGTAAGTGTTTGAGCTTACATTGCATGACTTCTAGCTTCTAACCAGTGGTGTAGCAAGGCGTGGGCGTGGGAATGGGATTTAAAGCGGGTGGGGGTAGTCCACACAGGGTACCATCAGTCGAGGCGTGTAATAGAGGTGTCATTTTGTAAAAACAAAATTTAAAAAATAAATAAACAGAACCATCTTGGAAAACTGGAGTTATCCAGGAATTTGAAGTGGCCAGGAAAAAATGGGGATATGTCACGAATTTGGTAAATTACAAACATAATAAATGAATTTGGGAAAATGTTGTTTAACTCAAAATATGAAATATAATAATCATTCGATCAGTAAATTATAATGTGATTCAAACTGTCTTTTTTGTTTGTTTGTAGATGTGTAATATAGTTTATAATTTTATAATTCCTAGTAGACTATGTGTACAAATAATAAAAACATGTTTATTTCAAGGATTTTAAAAATTATTATTATTTATAAAAAAGTTAGATAAAAAAAATGTGGGAAAAGGGGGTGGAGTTAAAGAGTGTGACATACTTTTGAGTCGGGAATTTTAGGGAGTGGTCAGGGGAAATCGGGGAAATAGGTCAGGAATCTCATTGTTCAAGTTGAGTAGACCCTGCGTGAAAAGAAGTTGAAAAAATTATCACTAATTTATCATCATCATCATCATTATCATCATTATTTAAATTATTGAATGTTATTAATTATTATATTATGTTAGTAAAGTATTCACTTTAAATCATTATAATATAAGTTAGATAAAATATTTGAAAGGCGCACCCCACTTACGCTCTATTATCGGCAGACGGCAACTAAAGATTTCCAAGCTTTCCAGAAAGTGTCAGATGTAGTCGCAACACGCAGGCGTATGAAGAATATGGTACCTTTTGTTAGTTCAGGAGTCCACTGCCTCAGCTGTCTTCCGTCAGGTTGAAGTTCGCTAAATTACTGCCTTTTTACAGGATTGCTTTTATTTAAGCTCTTACTAATTTTCTTATAATAATTTAGTATCCACACCAGGTAAGGGATCAGGAATGAAGTTATCTGGGAAATAGTAAGGGTACAGGGAGTACATGAGATAGTAGAGGAAGCAAGACTGATATGGTATGGGCACGTAATGAGGATGTTGGAGTACATAAGATAGTAGAGGAAGCAAGAATGAGATGGTATTGGCATGTAATGAGGATGTTGGAGTACATAAGATAGTAGAGGAAGCAAGAATGAGATGGTATGGGCATGTAATGAGGATGTTGGAGTACATGAGATAGTAGAGGAAGCAAGAATGAGATGGTATTGGCATGTAATGAGGATGTTGGAGTACATGAGATAGTAGAGGAAGCAAGAATGAGATGGTATGTGCATGTAATGAGGATGTTGGAGTACATGAAATAGTAGAGGAAGAAATACTGAGATGGTATGGGCATGTAATGAGGATGTTAGAGTACATGAGACAGTAGAGGAAGCAAGACTGAGATGGTATGGGCATGTAATGAGGATGTTGGAGTACATGAGATAGTAGAGGAAGCAAGACTGAGATGGTATGGACATGTAATGAGGATGTTGGAGTACATGAGATAGTAGAGGAAGCAAGACTGAGATGGTATGGGCATGTAATGAGGATTTTGGAGTACATGAGATAGTAGAGGAAGCAAGAATGAGATGGTATGGTCATGTGATGAGGATAAAGGAAGAGAGGTTGCCAAAGAGAAGGATGGAGATGAGGTATGCAGGAAAAAGACCGCAAGGGAGGCCAAGAAATAGACGAGAGGAGCAGATAATAGAAAGTTTGCAAGTGAAAGGGAAAGTATGGAAGAAATTAAAAGAGGAAGAACAGAAGAATGGAGGAAGATGGAGACATTTTATTAAACTGACCCAGCCACAGGCTGAAAACATTTGTTGTTGTTGATTATGACGATGACAATGATGCTGACGATGATGATGACGATGTCAACCAGGTAAGGTGTGCCAAAATTGATACCCACGCCGAGCATCAAATGCCCTTGCTACACCACTGAGCTACTAACTTAAATAAGTTAATTAAGCTGGCTTGAACTAAAATTCTTATATATATAAAATCCGCCTAACTAGACCAGGGGTTTTTAACTTATAAGTGCCCGAGGGTCACACTTTAATCCACATATCTAATGGTGCGCATCATTATTGGTGAAGGGGTTGAAGGAAATAAGACTTGCGCAGATACACAAGTTATTATTAAAATAGAGCACAATTAACTTTTATTACTGAATGAACATCAATGGGAACTTTGAAAGATTTGTCCTACACAAGTCAAAATTTCCTGTTTCTCGACTAAAAATATCGATTTTCCCACGGTAGATTATTTTTACAAGAAATTTGGCAGGCCACCAGTTGTAAACCCTTGAACTAGACCCACAACAGGGTAGTCTCAAATATAAATGTTGAATTGAAATTTATTTTTAAAATAAATAAATGCATTAAAAGTCTACGGTATGATTTTGGTAAGAAGGATCTTTTAGAAAATACAATTTTTTTTATGTTTAACATTGATCACGTTACTTTATTGTCAGTATTATCTTATTAGTACTGTATTGATAGTATCCATCAAACGTGATAGTTGTAGGTCACATGACTTTACATATAACTGTATATGAGAATTGTTTTGCTCACTTTTATAACAACTGTGGAAAAAAAAAGTTCCTTCTGATCTAAATCAGACTGTACATAAAGTATATTAGTTTAGATAATAACGTCACATCTCAATTGATTTCAGACGAAATCTGACGCAATTAATATATTGAGACACATAGACCCAAAGCTAGGGGTCCCGTTGGAAGAAAAGAGCTATGGCGGAAATTGCAGAATCTACGATCACGAAGTACCTGATGATCCGTTTCACAATATTTGGGTGAGGAATGAATTATATGTTTAGTGTGTTGTGTTAAAAAAAACTGTAATACATAAACTTGAGTTTTGGTGTGTATAACCCTAATCAAACAATCGATGTTGTAAATGATATTTCCTTTCAGAAAAATATCAGATTAATGTTTTGTTGAGTCTTAGGTAAGTCGGACTGTAGCTGTGGCATAATGATAGATCTAGAATATATAAGTTAATTATTAATTTTTAAATACTGTCAATATTGACAAAATTCACTATACTTGTTTTTATGAAATGAAATTAGATTTTGGTCAGATTTCAATAAAAATCTTGGGGAAAATGATGAACAAAAGAGGACATATAAATATAATAATATCATAATTAAATATTATAATTTTTGCTATAACGTGTTAGTTAAGGCTACAGCCATACTTGTTACCTGGTTGCCACGGCCAACCCTGTTATATAAATGGGTTGCCACACAAGATGACAGTGACTTGCTTGCGAGTGTGAGCGACTTTGGGGGTCTCATATAAAGGTAGGATTCCCTCGGTACGTCTCGCGTCTATGACCTCTCACGTGGGGCGGGGAGTCGCAGTCATGGGGTGCAGTGTTTCCCTAGACAGGTCTCTTGGTCGCCAGTCGTGGGTAATATGTGTAGTACAGATCTTTCCTCAATTATCATAATTCTTCACTTGGGTTTTATTTAATGTTCCGTGTTATTTTGTTATTTTGAAATAGTGTTAGCCCGAACTATGAAACTAAGTAAGGGTAATCGACTTCTTACATGTTGGTCCCGTTACACTGACGAATATTTGTCAAAAATTGAGGGGTGCTTTGCCACCTCTCCAATTAGATTTTCAGCCTCTTCTATGGAGAAATCTTGGACCATTTTCAAAACATTTAAGTTTTTTGTTATTAGTTTTTAAAAAATCTGTTCATTGTACATATAATTTTTGGTAAATAAAACTACTGGCATTGGACTAACTTTGAATATCATTTTCATTCAAACAGAAATAAAAAAAAGCATGTGCTCCTGCTTATGTTTAAGTTCACTGCAATCTTTCATAGAAAAGTCCTTTTAAAAAATACAATATTTGTTTGCTTTCAACATTGATAACGTTTTATTATATTATTAGTGATATTTTATCTGGTATTGATGATGATATCTATCAAAAGTTATAGTTTCAGAGCACATGACTTGAACTTTTTGAATATGTGAAAGTAGAGATAGTAACTTACCTAGTCACCCACTTCGATGGCCGCATGGTCTAAGGTGGCACTCTTGACTTAGACTAAATGGTCCAATACGAGGAAATGGGTGTACGAATGGGGTTCGGGTTTATCGAGTATGGTTTTCCTAAATGGTTCTCCACTCTTCCTCCACACAAATGCTGGTCCATTTCCTCTATATCCAACATTCATCATCCATAATGTATTGACACGAAAAAAAGTCATTTTAGTAACCCGAATGAGTAGTAAGTAATAAGAACAAAAAAACACCTTAACTAGTCGGTCTTTTTTTATGAAAATTGGCTTGTACTGACCCACACAGTAACGTTTCTAATGTTGCAGGATAAAATGGACCTATTTGTCCCCACGCACTTCCTCGGCTGGTATTTGAAGACTCTGGTGCTGCGGGACTGGTGGCTCTGCACCCTCATGTCAATCATGTTTGAGGTTCTTGAATACACCCTCGAGCACCAGCTCCCAAACTTTAGCGAGTGCTGGTGGGATCATGTGAGTGTTTGGTTGTGGCTCAATACGTTTACTCCCTTTGTCTCGCTAACCCAGCGGTTTTTAACCGGTGAACCGAGGGAGTTTGGGGGAATATCTAAAAGAATAGAAAATAAATTTGAAGAACACATTAAAAATAATTCATTATTGATTTTTCAAAATAGCACAATTGTTACTAAAATTAAAGCTATTAAACTTTTAAACACAATTTTAATACTTTTTTTAAAATTATAACATCTCTTCTTAAAAAACTGCTGGTGTGCCTCGGAAATTTTTAGCCTCTTGTTCAATGTGCCTTGAGTTGAAAGAGGTTGAAAATCACTGCTTTGACCCCTAAAAATAATTACTGTTTTTATGGTCGAATAGTCTAAAGCGTCAGTCTCTCAATAGACTGGAATGCCAATTATGGGGAAATCAGGTCTTGATGCTTGTTGATTCTTGGTCAGGCGTTCTTAAGGTGGTTATAAGACAACCTTTGAATGACTTGTAATTTTATTAAAGGCCAATACTATCACGTACCAACTATACATAATCTTTATTTAATACTTTTGTTATATTAAAATATTTTTCTTTGTGTTTTTCAGTGGATATTGGATGCTCTTGTTTGCAATGGATTGGGCATTTACCTCGGTCTCCAGACACTTCATTATTTCTCTATGAAGACTTATCACTGGAGGGGACTTTGGACGATACCAACATACAAGTAGGCCTCTGCTTTGAATACTTTTTAACCCTTTGAGTGCCAACGTTGCTCAGAGCGATACACAAAATATCTGCTAAAATTGCCAGCGTCGCTCACAGCGATCCCATGTTTTTGAGCTCTTAGTTCAGTATTAAGTCAACAGATAGGGTAGATTTTATTTCCACAGCATTATCTTATGTTCAAGCTACTTTTATTTGTCTTTGCACTTAGGGTTTCGATATATCGAACATGAAAATTAGTTTCTAACTTTATGAGTTTTATCTTTTGCCTTGTTTGTAAACATGGCTACTTAGAAGAAAGCTGTGATTCAAGACACAGAAATACTTGCAATATTTATTGATAGCTCAAGAGAGACTGATCAATTTGTAAGTGAATCTGAATTTGTAAATAATGAAACTGAACAGGAATTATATTCTAATGAAAGTAAAAGATCAGAACAAGTAGGAGTAGCAGCTGACTTTGATAAGGCGAGTGTGAATATGAGTGATTCCAATAGGGATGAAATAAATCTTGAAGATCAGGATAATATACCCCAACCTCTTCATATTTATGCAAAAGTACCAGGTTTGAAGTCCCCTCCAATTCCAAGCCAATTATTTATTTTAGACTTTATTTTACTATAACCCTGCTAAAGTTGATGGTCACTGAAACAGCTGTTATGCATAATCCAATTTTAGCGTAAAATCTAAAGTTAGTTTTTTGTGTACATTTTGTTATTTACTCAGTTTTTTATGCTCTTTTAAGTGATTTATTCTATTTCAAGCTATTTACAATTTCAATGTTTAAAAATTAATGTTAAATAAAAAATAAAAATATTTTTTTTTAACTATCTTTGTTAGTGATTTGTTTTATTATTTTTAAAAATTTAAAAAAAAGTCTCTGTATAATTATAAAATCAGATTGGCGAGCATGTTAGCTAGTTTATGTAGAAATTTGAGTGCAAGAAGTTCAAAGACTAATGAATTATTAAAGTTTAAAGAAAATCCTGTATTTTTCAGCAAAATAGTTTCGAATATTTAGCACATTTTTTTTGGTCATTTCTCTTGGTACTCAAAGGGTTAATAACATGCTTTTACCCACTCCAGTGGTAAAATTGTCTAAGACATCACACTTGTAATAGATTGGCTGTCAATGATGGAGAGATTGAGGTTCAAATCCTGGTTGTGTGTATTGAGAGTTTATTTTCCTGAATATTTTTCAACTGTTCCTCCATACAAATGTGAGTACACTTCCTCTAAATTTCATTTTTCCTCATCTCTACCTATTTAGCGTAATTAGCCCACATGCCTGTAACTTAGGGTTGTGCGAGCCTCAAAATTTTGACTTGGCTTCAAAAAAATATATATATATCTTCGAATTTGCTCGGAAAAAATTTCTGACTTTGACAGTCATGCAGCTTTGTCCAATAAAAATATTGACACCTAAAATTCTCCATTTATCTTCATTTATTTACATGTTGAGCTGTTGTATACATTACAAATTAATATTAATATGAAAAAACCTGACATAAATGAATAGCAAGTTGTGATAATAACTCGATTTGTCAAATTAGAGTGATATATTAAAAACAATTGTGCAATAAACCTTTTTTTTCCAAATTGTAGTGCATACAGCTATCAAATTAAGCCCAATACAATATTTTTTCAAATATAAAACCAGTAGTGGGATTTAAAAATGTTCGCAACCAGTTCTCTTTCATAGTGAAAAATAAAAACAATGGATAGTTAATTGAAGTTATTTATTACCTTTAATAAAATAATAATTACAAATAGCTAATTGATTATCATATACTTCCAGTCCATAATAAATATATGATCGAAATTAAAATCTAATGGAATGTGAAAAGAGTGCACAGTTAATCTCAAAGATCAAACAAATTCACAGCTCGATGAGCACGTGTCTCTATTGAAAGACGAATTAACGACAAGTTTATGTATTTCCCATCACCTCAACAGCTGAGCAGCTGGGCCATGGATAATAAAATAATATAAAAGTGCCACTCTATTGTTAGCAATTAGAACCATAACGTAGTAACAGGAGCGCCCAAAACTAAGAGAATCAATAAAAATGATTAGGCTATATGCACCTAGTGGCTCAATAGTAATGATGAGAATCGATTACTCAGTTGATAAGACCAAGGTTGATATTGAGCTTCCTCCTCTAATTTTACTAACGCAGCACATTACAATGAAATAAAAACCATGACATTAACCTGAATGGTAGCCGATTCGAAAAAATTAAGTACCCATTTGATTAACTTGGCAAATTCCAAGAACAGATTCATCTAAACCTGTGCAAACTGGCTTAATCTCACTTCTACCTAAAACAATTGTTAACAGATATTCAAACTTCGATTTGGCTTCGAGACTATTTCATATATTCGATTGGTGTTTTCTTTTAATTGAATAAGTGGACTTTGAATACCCCCACTGTAACCCAAATGGGTAGTGAGTTGTGACACAAATAATAATTTAAATTGGTTGGATTGTGAAATAATATTATTCTAAAAGTAATATTTTCTTTCCAGAGGTAAATTAAAAAGACTAATGGGTCAATTTGGACCTTACACTTGGATTGATTTTGATTGGAGATCAACATCTAGTCTTGGTCGATGGCTCGGAACATTAGGAATTAGCTTAGTGGTAAGTGCTTGTAACTGGTACCATGCTGGTAGTTTCATATTTGCTATGTAAACTTAGTATTTAATTCTTTGTATTGAAAATCCATTAGTTAGGTGTGTTTTTTTTTGTTGTTATGAAAAATGTGAAGCAATTAGTCCCATTTGTTATTATTTTCACATAAACAAATGGTGACTAATATTGGTGTGCTAACTGATTCTTATGTGTGTAGGGCTACCTATTGAAGAAAATCAATCGTTACTGCCCATTCCCCTGACCTAGGTTACATTCTCTCTGAACTCATCAGGGGGTGGGGAGTGTGAAACGCAAGAGGCAGCCATTACCTCTTTGTCCTTTGGCAGCAATGTAAAGTGTGAACTGTGTTCTTTTCGTTGTAAAAGCCATATATTGTGTTTGTTCCTTTTATATGTTTCTATCCACCTTTCCTTTACCTTCTTCCAAATATAGTAAATTTTCCACAAAAAGCGAAAATATGTTTAACTTAAGGATCTTTATCAAAAGATTGATTTTAAAATCGAACAATTTTTTTTCATCTGAACTAAAAAAAATTACTCTTGTCTTTATAATGTGGCACCTTAAGTAAAATGGAAACAAACTTTAATAAATGCCGTGTTATGATACTTTTTGAATGTTAATCATGCATAAAATTCTTATTTTAAAAAAATACAACTTTTGCACAATTCTTGATTTACACCGGTCCCCCAGAGGGTGATATAAAACACACAGATATTATATTAAGGACCTATGTGTGTACCAAGTTGAATTAGTCATGTTGTATGATTTTTTTTCAGTTTCTTTTGGCTGAGCTAAACACATTTTACCTCAAGTTTGTGATGGGGGTTCCGCCTGAACACTACCTCAATTTGGTTCGGTTGTTCTTGTACCTGCTTTGGGGAGCTGTCTCCATGAGAGAAGTCTATCAGTATTTTGATGACCCGTAAGTAATTGCACTCAAAAACTCAACAGTTTTTTATCTATAAGAATGCTCATATTGTTTTTGCACTCATCGACAATGAGTGTCCAAACGAAACGGATTCATTGCTAGAGAAATCTTCATAAAGGAAGTTTGCAGAGCGATAAAACTGTTAAATGTTTCGGTGGCCACATGGTCTGATGCGTCACTCTCGTGTTAGACTGGCCTGCTGAGGACGGGAAGATAGGGGTTCAAATCTCGGCCTGGTCTATTGAGGGTATCTTTTTACTTAGATGTTTTCCCACTCTCCTTCTACACAAATGTGGGGCAGATTACCTCCGAAATACTTCCTTCCTCATCCTTACCCTATTAGAGTAATTATTATGTGTATAAAGGGGCGGCTCGAGATGAATGTTGAGCCCAAGCCGGGATTGCTTTTAGGTGCGCCTCCAATATTACCGGGGGATAATAGGAAAATATGAACATAATCCCCAACTCTAGCAATTGCAAACTTAACTTGGGCATGATAGGAAACTCCACGAATGTTAATCATACTCCAAATGTTTCACCGCAAGATTGTACAAAAACGGTTGGGATTACAAAGAAAACTATGAGAACATGTCAGTTCTTCTCTTTAGTTTTATTTTAAAAAAACTAAATGATGCAATAAACAATTAATGAGCTAATGGCTAAAAAACAGTTTTAGGGCACAATTTTTTTCAAAATTGTGGATGTAAAAGAACCTTTTAAGAGTGGCGCTTTAAAAAAAACTATACCATCACCATTATGTAAAATTTCATGTTAATATCATAAAGTGGACGATTGTTTTGCTTAGTAGCTCCACTATTTCGCCCAGGCTACCTTAGGTTAGGTTGGTGCTTTGTTCGGCCCCCCC